>CAUYQG010039254.1:0-24471 GCA_963574415.1 Tarsius wallacei | reverse complement strand
GCTAATTTTTTTTTTTTTTTTTTTTTTTTTTATTTGTATTATCAATCTGTCGCCCAGAATGTATTACAGTTGCCGCTCCCGGCCACCGCAGCCTCGACCTGCTGGGCTCTGGCGATCCTTCCACCTCAGCCTTCCAAGTAGCTGGAACTACAGGCGCACGATACCACGCCCGGCTGATTTTTTTTTTTAATTTATTGTAGAGATGAGGTCTCGCTTGCCCAGGCGGGTCTCGAACCCGCGGGCTCAGGCAATCCACTCACCTCAGCCTCCCAAAGGCGCGGGATTATAGGCTAAGCCACCGAGCCCGGCTGCCTGGCTAATTTTTGATTTATTGTAGAGACAAGGTCTCGGCAAGTTGCTTGGGCTGGTCTTGAACCTGCGGACTCAGGCAATCCATTCCCCTCAGTCTCCCAAAGTGCTGGGATTACAGGCTGAGCGACCGAGCGCAGCCCAGCTTTATTCCTTTTGCTTGGGATTGCTCTGGCTATTTGGTCTCTTTTTCAGTTCCATACAAACTTTAGTTTTTTCTATTTCTGTGAAAAATGGCATTGGTATTTTCATAGGGATTGTGTATACTCTTTAGATTATTTTGGGTAGTATGGTCACTTTCATGATATTAATTCTTTATTAGTGGCAGTAGCTCATGACGATAATCCCAGCATTTTGGGAGAATTGCTTGAGTCCAGGAGTTTAAGACCAGCCAAGGCAACATGGTAAGACCCTGTCTCTACAAAAAACTAGCCAGGCATGGTGGTCCACACCTGCAGTCCTAGCTACTAGGGAGGCTGAGGCAGGAGGATCACCCGAGCCCAGAAGGTTAAGGCTGCAGCAAACCTTGATCACACAACTGGGCAACAGTGTGAGCCCCTGACTCAAAAAACAACCAACCAACCAAAAAAAAAAAAAAAAAAAAAAACCATGGGGAAAAAATATGTATTAATTCTTCTGGCTCATGACCATGGGATGTCTTTCCATTTGTTTGTGTCCTTTTCAATTTCTATAATCAGTGTTTTGTAGTTTTTCTCTTAGAGGTCTTTTGTCTTCTTGGTTAAATTTATTCCTTGCAAGCCGGACTCAGTGGTTCAGCCTGTAATCCCGTGCCTTGGGAGGCTGAGGTGAATAGACTGCCTGAGCCTGCGGGTTCAAGACCCACCTGGGCAACTTGGTGAGACCTCATCTCTACAATAAATCAAAAATTAGCTGGGTGTGGTAGCGCGTGCCTGTAGTTCTGGCTACTTGGAAGGCTGAGGCGGAAGGATCGCCGGAGCCCAGCAGGTCGAGGCTGCGGTGGCCGTGAGTGGCCACTGCACTCCAGTCTGGGTGACAGAGTGAGACTCTAACTCAAAAAAAAAATTTTTTTTTAAATTTATTCCTTGCTATATGTTTTATAGTTATTATAACATAGATTGCATTCTTAATTCCTCTTTCAGCTATATCAATATTGGTGTATACAAACACTATATTTTGTAATGTTGATTTTGTACCATGCACCTTCACTGAATTTGTTTATCAACTCTAAAGTTTTTTTGTGGCATCTTTTGTTTTTTCTAGATATAAGATCATGTTGTCTACAAAGAGGGACAACTTGACCTTTTTTCCAATTTGGATACCTTTTATTTCTTTTTCTTGCCTGATTGCTCTAGCTAGTACTTCCATTACATTATGTGAATAGGAATGGTGAAAGTGGTCACCCTTGTCTTATCCTAGATCTTAGAGGCCTTTATTGAGGTATGGCCCTTCTATACTAGTTTGTTGAGAGTTTCAATCGTGAATGGGTGTTGGATTTGTAAAACACAAATGTGTACTGAGACAATCATATGGTTTTTGGCCTTCGTTCTGTTGGTGTGATAGATCACATTTATTGATTTGTATATGCTAAACCATTTTTGCATTCCTGGGATCAATCCTACATCATAGTGTATTATCTTTTTGATGAGCTGGATTCAGTTTGCTAATATTTTGTTGAGGCTTTCTGCATCTATGTTCATCAGGGATATTGGCATTTAGTTTCGTGTGTGTGTGTGTGTGTCCTTGCCTTGTTTTGGTATCATAGCAATGCCGGCCTTGTAGAATGAGTTTGGGAGAATTTCCTCCTCTCCAATTTTGAGAATAGGAGAATTGGTTTTTTGAGGATTAGTATTAGTTCTTCTTTATACATCTGGTAGAATTCAGTAGTAAATTCATTTGGTCATAGGCTTGTCTTTGTTTTGGAGACTTATTACTGACTCAATCCTATTGGTCTTTGGTGTGTTCAGGTATTCTATTTCTTCCTGATTCAACCATTGTAGGTTGTATGTTTCCAGGATTGTATCTATTTCCTCTAGAGTTGTTCATAATGGTTTCTGATGGTCTTTTGTATTTGCATCAGTCACAGTGTCTCCTTTTTCATTTTTTTTTGGTCAGCGTCTCAGTCTATTACACAGGCTGGAGGGCAGTAACACACTCACGGCCACTGCCATCTTGACCTGCTGGGCTCAGGCAATCCTCTTGCCTCCACCTCCCAAAGTGCTGGAACAACAGGCATGTGTCACCACGCCTGGCTAATTTTTTTTTTTTTTTTTTTTTTTTGAGTTGGCATCTCACTCCATCGCCCAGACTGGAGTGCAGTGGCCACTCCCGGCCACCGCAGCCTCGACCTGCTGGGCTCCGGCGATCCTTCCACCTCAGCCTTCCGAGTAGCCGGAACTACAGACGTGCGCTACCACGCCCGGCTAGTTTTTTTTTTATTTATTGTAGAGATGAGGTTTCGCCTGCCCAGGCGGGTCTCGAACCCACGGGCTCAGGCAATTCACTCACCTCAGCCTCCCAAGGCGCGGGATTACAGGCTGAGCCACCGAGCCTGGCTTAATTTTTTTATTTATTGTAGAGACAAGGTCTTGCCAGGTTGCCCATGCTGGTCTTGAACCTTAGATCTCAGGCAATCCTCTTGCCTCCACCTCTCAAAGTACTGGGCCTCTAGTTTCTTGAGGTGCATCATTAGATTTCTGATTTTTTTTTTAACATAGCATTTATTGTTATACACTTCCCTCTTAGTACTATTCTTGTTGTGACCCATAGGTTTTGGTATGTTGTTTCCATTTTCATTTGTTTCAAGACATTTTTAAAATTTTCATCTTAATTTCCTCCTTGGCATAATGACCATTAAGGAGCATGCTGCTTAATTACCATGCATTTGTGTAGTTTCCAAGTTCTTCTTGGTATTGCTTTCTAGTTTTATTCCATTTGGTCTAAGAAGATACGTAATATAACTTCATTTTTTTTTTTAGTTGCCCAGGCTAGAGTGCAGTGGCACACTCATGGCCACTGCAGCCCTGACCTGCTAGGCTCAGGCAATCCTTCTGCCTCAGCCTTCCAAATACCCAGAACTACAGGCATGTGCTACCATGCCTGGCTAATTTTCTTTTGATTTATTGTAGAGATGAAGTCTCGTAAAGTTGCCCAGGCTGGTCTTGAACCTGTGGGCTCAGGCCATACCCTCACCTTGGCCTCCCAAAGTGCTGGGATTACAGGCTTGAGTCACCACACCCGGCCACGTACACTTTTTTATACTTATCCACATATATACTATTTATAGTTCTTTTTTTTCCCTGTGAATGGGGTACGTTTTCTTTTAGCCTAAAAGAGATTTTTGTTTGTTTTTTCTAGATACAGAGTTTTACTCTGTCACCCAAGCTGGAGTGCAGTGGCATGATCACCGCCACCGCAGCCTCGACCTGCTAGGCTCAGGTGATCCTTCTGCCTCAGCCTTCCTAGTAGCTGGAATTACAGGTACATACCACCATGCCCAACTAATTTTTTTATGTATCGTAGAGACGAGGTCTCACCATGTTGCCCAAGCTGGTCTCAAACCCCTGGGCTCAGGCAATTCTCTTGCCTCTGCCTTCCAAAGCACAGGGATTATAGGTATGAGCCACTGCACCCAGTAACTTCAACTTTTGTTTTTTTCCTTTGAGCCAGAGTCTCACTCCGTCGCCCAGGCTGAAGTGCAGTGGCATACTCACAACCACCCCAGTGTGACTTCAATTTTTAAAAAATTGTTGAGACTTGTTTTGTGTCCTAACAAAGTCAATCCTGGAGAATAGTTCTGATAAGACTGTGTGTGCTGCAGTTGGACAGAATGTTCTATAAATGTCTATTAGATTCAGTTATTCTAAAGACCAACTATAATCCAATGCTTCTTTGTTGAATTTTCACCTAAATGATCTAATGCTTTTTTGTTGTTGTAGTTGTTGCTGTTGTTTTTTGAGTTGGAGTCTCACTCTGTCACCCAGGCTGGAGGGCAGTGGCACACTCATGGCCACCCAGTGTCAACCTGCCGGGCTCCAGCAATCCTTCTGCCTCAGTCTTCCAAGTAACTAGAACTATAGGCACATGCTACCACACCTGGCTAATTTTTTTTTTTTAATTTATTGTAAGCCGGGCTTGGTGGCTCAGTCTGTAATCCTGTGCCTTTGGGAGGCTGAGGTGAGTGGATTGCCTGAGCCCGAGGGCTCGAGACCCGCCTGGGCAACTTGGCAAGACCTCATCTCTACAATAAACCAAAAATTAGCCAGGCGTGGTAGTGCGCGCCTGTAGTTCCAGCTACGTGGAAGGCTGAGGCGGAAGGATCGCCGGAGCCCAGCAGGTTGAGGCTGCGGTGGCCGGGAGCGGCCACTGCACTCCAGTCTGGGCGACAGAATGAGACTCCAACTCAATAAATAAATAAATAAATAAATAAATAAATAAATAAATAAATTTATTGTAGAGACGAGGCCTCGCCAAGTTGCCTGGGCTGGTCTTGAACCTGCAGGCACAGGCAATCCACTTGCCTCAGCCTCCCAAAGTGCTGGGATGACAGGCTGAGCCACCAAGCCCAGTCATGTTTGTGTCTTCTTTATGCTATATATCTCTTTGGTAAACTTCTCATATCCTGAACTTTTTTTAGATTTCTTTGTATTGTATTCTTGTATTTCATTGAGTTTCTTTAGTATCATAATTTGTTATTCTTTTTCTGGGATTTCATGAATTTCGTTGTGATTGGAATCTATTGTTGGGGAATTACTGTGTTCCTTTGAAGGTGTCAATTTCCTTGCTTTTTCATGTCTCAAGTGTCCTTGCATTGACATCTGCATATCTGATGTAATAATAGTATCTTCCAATTTTTTTAATTTCCTTCTATAGGGGAGCACTTTTTCCTGGAGATGTATCAATGTTATTGATTGAATAGAGACTTTGGCTTTGATTCTGGGTGGTGCATGCAGTCTTTATATGATTTCTTTGGCTGTAAACCATGTCAGTGGTATCTGTGATTTTCTCAGTGGTTTAGGATTTGGTATTTAGTGGAGGTTATGGTGAAGCTTTTCAGGGAACAGGGATGCCAGGTAGGCCAATCTTCAGCTCTCAATGGTGGTAGTGGTAGGCAAAGCATGCCTGTTCTTGGGCTCCAGGGCGGCATATGCTGGCATACGTTAGCAGGACTAGGTGAACCAATTCTTGGGCCTCCAGGTGACTTGCTTGGATGCTGGCAGGGGATGCAGTGGACCCAATGAGTGAACAGGTCTTTGTGACCCTCGGAAGCTGGCATGGAGTGGGCAATGGCAGTAGCGGTGGCAAGATAACCCTATGGGTCCTAAGCAGTGCACACTGGAGTTGGTGGTGGCTGCAATGCGGATTTACTACCCACAACACCAGACAGGCAGCTCTCAGGTTTGCCTACTCTTGGTGGTAGCAGTGTCATGCAGAGAGAGTGAGGGACCCCACCCTACATGTACAATCCTGAGTGCAAAGGTAGTAACCACTCACAGCCCAGACAGGCAGCCCTCTGGTTCATCTACCTCAGCCTCTGGTGATCGCAGCAGCAGCTGTACCTGCAACAGTGTGCAGAGGGGGAAATAGGGTCCCACTCTCTACACAAAAACCTGAGCACAGAGTGCAGGTATTTTTTAATTGTTATTTCTTGATGATGAGAGATAGAAATTTACTTAGAATGTCTCTGTTGACACCTGGCTCAAAAATAAAATTTTGTGGGAAGAATTAGCCTGCTTGTTACCTTGAGGCTTTTAGATCCTAGTCTTTTAGTTATACTTTTTTTCTGAGATGAAGGTCTCACCACATTGCCTAGGATGAACTCAAACTCTTGGGCTCAAGTGATCCTCCCACCTAAGCCTCTCAAGTAGCTGGGATTGCAGGCACTCACCACTGCACCAGGCTAGGTTACAGTTGTTTTTTTATCTTTCCTGAGCTACTTTCTCTTGCATTCTTCATTTTCCTCTTAAAAATTAACTTTCCACAAATTCACTGCTCATTTCCTTATGATATTAGGAAGCTACAGTTATTTTCTGTAGAATATCTGGAAGAAGCTCTTCGTCGTGTTCAGTGATCCTCTCCTCAACTTCCTTCCTCTTCTTAGGAGCATTCGTCCTTGTATGGCCTGCCTACCTCCACAACTACCTCAACTCATCACCCCTCCCTAGCTTCCACAGGGAGATTGGAAAAGTCACTTTCCCCAGGACCTCACATCACCAAATTCATCGTTTTCCACTACTGAGTAGCCTAGCCGCAAACAGCCCCTATTCTGGTCCCTTGGCCTCTTCTTCCGCCATCACCACTGCTGACATAGCATAGAGGACATGCACAAAAATATATTCACCATGTTCTCACCAGCTGTGAACTGCTGGATCTCTGACCAGACTGTCCAAGAGAAAAAAGCAACTGTCTATTTGTTTAAGCTATTTTTAGTAGGATTCCTATTACTTGCAGCATATGCTTTTCTAACATACATACAGGATTTCATTTTTCTTTTTATACTTTTTGGTATTGCTTGAAGCATATTTTCTATATCAAAAATCAGCAGGCTATTTTCATCTTGAAAATAAAAATTATATAATTTGCTTACATCCTAGAATTTAACTACACAGGCTTGTACAACCCTGGCCTAAATGGCAATGTCAGAGTAGTACTATGTTCAAATAAGATGCTGAAACAGAGATCGGTACAGCCAGGGGGTTCCAAGGCTAATCAGGATGGACTAAGGTCTGCATTGCTAGTATCCCCCATCTACCCATTTTGGAGTCGGTCTCTAAGGCTGCCTTTCTCTGCCCCCCAGTGTAGTCTTGTCTCCTACCTTTCTTCTTCTTCACCTGCTCCTCTTCTTAAATACCCTGTTCTAGCCCTGAAAAGACCAAAAGGTATAACTCAAACTCTTTCTAGAAACCAACTGCAGAAGAGTTCTCTCTTAGTATAGAAATCCTGCCATACTTTATCCCTATACCTGCTTCCTCAGCACTGAAAACGAGTAGAGGAGAGAAACAAGGCCCCAGGGTAGCCAGGAGATGCTGAGTACGGTGCTTTCCTCACCTTTGTTAACCTCTGAATATTCTTCTTATAAAGAGATGACAAGCATTGCTTCACCAGTCCCATGTTGTTATCACGAGTGAACGTTTCACTGTGCTTGTTCACCAGGTTTCGGAGTTCTGAGGGGTTATTGGTTGAATACACTTGTGCTAACTCATGGTATGCATTGCTAAGAGGCTAAAGATTTGAAGGAGGGAAAAAAAGTTAGAGTAAAATTTTAGAAACCTCAAATTTATATAGGAAGAAAAAAAATTTATGTACTATATTTTAAGCAAATGCATTCCATATAATTGTCAGGCAACAGTTTATTGTTACCTAACACATTATAATTTACCCAAAGCAAATACCTAGTTTTTAAGACCAAGGATAGAAATTCACTATGGAACAACTTATTGTCAATGAAATTTTTAGTGCAAAGCAAATAGTAGCACAGCAGGTAAAAGCCCACTGAGTTTAGTGAAGGTTCACATGCCTTTCTCTATCAGTGGTTCTACGTTTCTCTACTCGTATATTATACTGGGAAGAAAAAAGGAAAATGTCTACCATTCCCAACTCTCCCTATTTTACACACATACATCTCTCACCAGATGCAATGGTACAATCCGCTACTTCTGCTAACAGGAAGTAAGACAAAAACAAAATAACTAGAAGTGGCTGAGGGTCTCTTAAGACCCCCAAGCTGCTTCAGGTATCTATGCTATAATTACTCAGAACAGAAGTTTGAAAAAAAGTTCCTGAGAAACATTACATCCCAATCAGTGACCAGAATGTGAATGGACTGGAATGGAGTTAAGCAATTCTTACTGAACTGTTAATCTGAAGGTGTTAGGGAAGTTAAATCACCATTAAGTAAAACTACAGCACTATATCACTACAATTTCTTTATGTGATGAATAAGCTCATATATAAATCAGTTTTATTTTAAACACTTACCTTTATGAATCTACCCACAATCTGAGATGTATATTTTGGTAGCTGTTGTACTTTGCCAAGTAATATCAAAGACACTAAAATATACTTTTTATATGATTCCAACATGATATGACTGACCGCCATGGCAGGAGTAGTTATAGCCTGAGCAAGAGAAAAATGTTTAGTGTAAAGAGGTAGCAAAACACAGCAGCAAACAGTAATTAACCACATGTATCACTTTAATTATATAGCAATCATACTTTAATTATATTACTATTTATTTTTATTTTTATTTTTTTGAGTTGGAATCTCACTCTGTCGCCCAGACTGGAGTGCAGTGGCCGCTCCCAGCCACCGCAGCCTCAACCTGCTGTGCTCCTGCGATCCTTCCGCCTCAGCCTTCCAAGTAGCTGGAACTACAGGTACGTGCTACCAAGCCCGGCTAATTTTTTTTTTTTTTTTTTTTTTATTGTAGAGATGAGGTCTCGCTTGCCCAGGCGGGTCTCGAACCCGTGGGCTCAGGCAATCCACTCACCTCAGCCTCCCAAAGGCGTGGGATTACAGGCTGAGCCACCGAGCCCGGCTTACAGAACATTTAAAAGGAATGACATTTAATCTCTTTTATTTGTGTCACTTTGCAGTGGAATTATTGCCATTTTTGGCAATATGCTTGAATAGCAACGTTGGCCATAGACAACGAGGCAGAGAAGAGAGGCCAAGGTTATTGGGTGATCAGAAACCGGCTTTGCAGAGGGAACTGTTGAAGAAAGGGTTCTTTCCACAGAGAGCAGAATACTGGGTGGGGGGGGGTCCTAGGCCAGTCCTCCCATGTATGATGAGTTCAATGTCTTTCTTCTCTCACCATGCTGTTCCCACAAGGGCGCTTGTCCAGGGGGGTGAGAGGATACAGAGCCATGTGTCTCGCTGTGCAGACCAGCCATGCAGTAGGATGTGGTCCAAGCAGAAATCAGGAATGTGTGTCATGTGGGTGCTTCATCCTGAGGAATCTGGAAACCCTTAAGCTCCCTTCAATTTTCATAGTACCCAAAATGACCTTCTTCGGAAGAACATCAAGTTCCCCTAAGAGCTATCTCACTGTGATTCACTGTGGGGGGCACATCATGAGGAACTTCTGCAGCTTGACCAGCCAAATTCCAGCCTGGGGAGGCCCATCAAGCCTTCCCTCAGGCACCCACGGTCTGTTGGTGTGGTTCACTGGAAGCCTCCCCGGCTTTTTATTTAGGTGGATTTGAGGAGGAGAAAGCCACCTCTCTCCAAATTAGGCCACCAGCTGCTCTGTGAGTTCTCTTCAAGACTGTGCATTTCTAGGTCATCTCTTACATATGTTGGCGATGTGTGAGGGGGCTTGATACTAATTACCAGGGTTGGGTCTGATTTTTTAGCAAGTTGGTCACCAATGTGTTCAGTGCCTCTTTTAGATTGAAAGTGCACTCATCACCCTGTCCTAAGCTCTGTGGCTTTAGCCAAAATTCTTAGAGAATAGGAGAAGTCCTATTTCAAACCCTGGTATATTGGGGTTTAACTGGTTGGGGTTTAACTGGTTGAGGTTTAATGGTCGGGTAATCTGTTTATTCATGTAAGTAAATAGAAATGAGAGTCGATTGGCTTAGGGAGGTATGGTTCAAACTCTTTTGAGTATTGAGCCCTAACAGATGGACCATTGGTGGAGAGTTATTTGATTCTTAGAACTTTTAAAGGGAGTTTCTGGGAGATTTACCTCTTGGGTAGAGGTTGGGGTTGATTATCTCAAGGGTTTTTTGCTTGAGCTTATGGGACTCTGCTTAAGCAAACAAAGAGCTGTCTATCCTTAGGGGTGTTCTTTGATGCACACCAAGGTTTTCTTGATAAATTATTATACATTATTCTTTGTTATAAGTGTGCACTTGACAAAAATGTGTGTTCAAATGTAACTCTGTACCCATTCAATAGGTAAAGCTTGGCAATTGTATTGCTCAACTATTCTTGCTGAATTTTTTGACTGATATATCATATCAATCCAATACAAGCCACTTGTCAACTTGTTTCTGGAGTTTTCAAACTTTTTGTTACATTTTGTGAGTGTTTACTTAGGTACGTACATTTGACACTTTTAAAATTCATTTCAATCAATTGAGTCTTTTTTTTTTTTAAGTCAGGGTCTTACTCTGCTGCGCAGGCTGGAGTGCAGTGGCACAATCATGGCTCACCACAGTCTTGATCTCCCAGGTTCAGGTGATCCTTCCATCTCAGCCTCCCAAGTAGCTGGTGCACAGGTGTGCACCACCACACCCAGCTCATTTTTTTCTTTTTTCTTTTTGTAGAGATGAGGTTGCCCAGGCTGGTTTCAAACTTCTGAACTTGTGATTCTCCCACCTCGGCCTCCCAAAGTGCTGGGATTACAGGTGTGAACCACTGCACCCAGCCTGAGTCTTATTTTTAATTGGCAGAGTGATGGTCTCTATCCCTACTCTCCATTTTGTCTTCATATCTCTTTCATCTTGTACTGATGCAACTCTACTAGCCTTTTTTGCTGTTGGAAGCCATTTGTGGTTTTTGCACCCTTAAAAAAAATTGAACCACATAAAATTGGCATTAGTCACTCTTTTTGACCTACAAAAATGACACTTTCATATGGCTGGACACAATTGTTTTTGCACACTCCTAGGTTTTAGGTGGGTCTCTTGTATGCAGTATGAAAAGCCCTCTTTTGATATTTGTCTTTTAACTATGACTTTAGACTACTTACATTTATTCTAACTGCTGGTATAATTGGATCCACTACTACCATACTGATTTATTCTTTTTGCTTTTATCACCTTTCTGTATTTTTTTAAAGTTGGTATATTTATTTATTTATTCACTAATGAGACAGAATTTTGCATGCCCGTGTATTCACTGGTCTCATCCTTCCTATAAACACTGCCACCCTCTTTATAGTCTCTGTTTCAGGGGTGGTAGTTGATGGAACTTTCTGTGGTGATGGAAATGTCTCATAGCTACTCTGTCCAATGCAGTAGCCAGTAGTCACACAGGGCTCTTAAATACTTAAAATGTGTCTAGTGTGATGAGCGAATAGGTTTTAGAATTTCATTTAATGTTAATGAACTCAAATTTCAATTAAATAGCCACCTAAGACTAGAGTCCTGTATTATTAATTTTGTATATTTGGGGCATATTTAATCTTTTTCTTTGTTCTTTATGACTTAATAAAGATAACAAACTTTACCTACCTTTATTTCATATATTATCATTATCCCTGGCAGCATCTCTTAGGTTTCTTTCTTTTCTTAAGTGCTTTATCTAAAAAATTTTGTTGATGTGAACTTCTAGGTGACAACATCTCTAAGGCCTTGTGAAACTAGTGATATTCTTTTTAAATGATGGTTTGGCTAGAGGTACTAAGCTAGGCTATTTAATATTTTGAAAACATTAATCCAGTTTTTTCTTATACCCATTGCTGCTGTTGAAAAATCTGATGTTATTTAATTTTGATCCATTCTATATGATATGCCCTTTACCTCTGACAGCTTTAAAATTTGTCTTTTTTCTTTCTTTTTTAAATTTTTGAGTGGAAGTCTCACTCACTTTGTTGCCCAGGCTAGAGCGCGGTGACACGCTCACGGCTACTGCAGCCTCAACCTGCTGGGCTTAGGCAATCCTGAGCCTTTCAAGTAGCTGGAACTACAGGCGCGCGCTACCATGCCCGGCTAATTTTTTTGATTTATTGTAGAGATGAGGTCTTGCCAAGTTGCCCAGGCTGACCTCAAACCCTTGGGCTCAGGCAATTCTCTTGCCCCGGCCTCCCAAAGTATTGGAACTACAAATGTAAGCCACCACGCCTGGAACTTAAAAATTTTTCTTTTTGTATTGACATTTTAAAATTTTCTCAAAATATATTTAACTTATCACTCTTCTTGAATACTCTATGGGAGTTTCCCACACGAATGACTGCATTTTGTATAGAATTCTAGGAAATTTATATTTTATTTCTTAAAATATTTGTGTCTCATTTTAGTTTCCCCCTTTTTTTCCCCCTGAACTCCTTTTATTTGGATTTTTTTTTTGTGAATGTATTTTGTCTCCATATTGCTTTTTTTCTATATTTACTAATTCTTCCTCATTTGTTTTTTTCTGGGATTACTGATGTTTTTCTGCAACACTTTGGTCTTCCAGTTTGCTATTTTGTTCCTCAGCTGCTTCCATTCCGATACATAGTGTATTTATTGTATTCTCCGTTTCAACGACTACCTTTTTTATTCCAAATGCGTCTGTTTGTTTCCTTCTTTCTTTGCTTCATATTGCTAATAGTTTATCTCTTTTCAAGTGTTTTTAGCCTGATGATAAATTCTTGCTCGAATATTTCTGTTTTTGCTAGAGTCTGTAATCAAGTACCTTGTTTTTTGTAACGTGTCATGCCTACCAACAGTCTTGCTTTTTTCTTTCTTGCCCTGAGAGTTCATTTTCCTTTGGGATGTTGGTGCCTCTGCCGGCTTTGCATAGGAGGAAGGTCCGACTCCATCTCCTTGGTTCCAGGGAGCGTTCAAGGCATGGGGTAGGTGAACTTTGTAGCAGAGTCGTGGCATCAGAAAACACAGTCATGGTCCACTCCTCAGCTGAGGCTTCACGCACGACTCTGCCAGGAGCAGCAGCACTGAGGAGAAACACTCCTAGATGGGAAGTCTCCAGCCCTGGGCAAATGTGCAACTCCTGCCTGAAGTTAGTCAGCTTCCACTTGGTTTTCTCAGCTCCTCAAAAGCACAGACCATCTGGACCTCCCTGCGGCTCCTTCTGCGACCATCTGGACCAGAGGCCGGAATCGCCACAGTTTGGGGTGCAGGCAAGTTCTCCAGGAGATGACTGAGATCTTCAAGCTGGACTCCCACAGTGCCTTGCAGGATACACCGAACTGCTCCCGCCCCAGGCCCCACACACCACCCCATGAGTCAAAAATAGCTCTGTCCAATGACTGCATTTCATGGTGTCCAGAGTTCTTCAGCTTAATTTTGGCTTGAGGAGGCCTGGCATTATGATAGTTGAGCATTTGGTAGGAAGAGAAATCCTCTCTTCTATACAAAGAAAAGATTTGGAATAGTCTCTAATTAGACATTTACTTGTTTGTGTAGAAATAAGTGACACAAAGACTTTACCATCAAACAGATAAGCATATTTAGCACTAACCTAAATTTAGGCTCAATTCAAAATTCATATTAATTTGTATGGAGCATGAGATGTTTTACCACATATTATATCTTTGAGTGTTTATTTTTAACACAAATAAAATGGCATATTGACTGCGGTCATTCCCAAGGTGATTTAGATGAAACAGTAGGAAATATGTTTTCCTTTCAGATAAAGTTAATGAAAAAATGTCTCTCTCTAGGACTGTGACTGACAGGAAGGTTATGAAGGTCATAACCTTATGTTTATGGAAGATCCTCTAACAGTAGGGTTATGGATGTCATTCTGAAAGGCAATTACAGTTTGGGTGTGGTTTTAGCTCCTGGCTGCCATTAGTGCGAGCTTAATTTTGGTCTCAAGCAAATAATGCAGTGTGTGTGAGATCATCACCAAACATGAACTTGGCAGGGCAAGAAGCATGGGTGTATTTCTATTTCTAAATTTAAGCCTTGAGGCAGCTAACCCAAGGAAATTATGAAGAATGTATAAAAGATGACTTTGGAAACTTTCATAAGACCACCACTGAAAGAAACTTATCACTTACTGAAGACTATAATTTTTACATTTTGAAAGATTTAAAAACATAGAGAGGAAAACTGGAAACATGCATATCCGTGATTTAACAAATGTCAGCACTTGGGCACTTTGGGTGTATGTCATTGTCTTTATAGTATGTCTTATACTTTCCTGTGTTTTTTAAAAATAGACACATAAAAAATTACAAAAAAGTAGCCATGATCATGCATTTGGTGAACATTCTACAGTTCTGCCAACAGACAAGATAACAGAAGGGCAAGGAGGCTGAGGACTTTGTCTTTCACTCATGACAGATGTGTGTCTATCCACCCATGTTGACACTGGGTTGGTTTCAGAGATCACCTTAGCACATAGAACACACAGCCTGGCAAGGGTCTAACACAGAGTCAAGTGATCCTAGTGTCTGAAGGGCTTTTAGGCCACCTAGTCTAACACCATGGTTTGTAGGTGAGGAAGTGGAAGATCAGAGGCAGATGAATGCTAACAAGGCCATATTGTTTCTGGTAATGCAAGTTGGTTCCCTAAAAGTCATCCACTGAATTAATGGAAAATTATGACTATGGATCAGAAAAGACTCTGAGGCATGAGACCTGCCTGAACATCTGTGTCATAAGTGGGAGCTTTGAGAGACTTTGTTTTCTAAACAACATTGAAAATGCTCTGTGGCTGCCTTGGGAATGCACAGGCCAGAGTCTAAGGTTGCTCTTGGCTGGTGCCTCCCTGTCAACATTCTCTCCATGGAACTTTTGTGGCATTAGGAACATAGATGATTAATAGGTGACAACTTCACCCCCAGCACAAAGGAAGTGGTATGGGATAGTCAATTCATCCTGACACACACTTGGCTTAAGAGAGTCACATTTTTAAGTGATGAGACTTCCAGATTGTTCAGTATGCCAGTGTTCACTGTTTCCAGAACTCAATTAGGACACCCTTTCTCAGTATATGTGAGAGGACGGCATTCCACAGAACTTAGGCTAGGAAACTCTGGCCTAAAGGTAAGAAAATGTCAGAAGGGAATAATCAGACTTCTGATGAAAGTTTTCAAGTCCTTGCTATGCCACAGACACTCTTAGAGTGTTTTATATCCAACTGACCATTGAACCTTCCCAAGAACATTGAAGACAGATTCTGTTATTGCCCCCAGGTTATGCGCAGGGCAATTGAGGCATGGAGTCATTAAAGTGCTAGTCAATGGTGGTGGTTCTTAAGTGGCAAGATGGGCTTAACTCCAGATCCCAAGCTGCCAAGCCCTGGCCTCCGTGGGCTGTCGACTCCCAGACCTGCCTCTGTTTCTGCAGGCAACTGAGTGTTGTCATCTTCTGTCCCTGCACCTTCACTCTCTGATCTCTGCACTTCTGGCCTTATTTTATTTATGTATTTATTTGTGTTTTGAGTCAGAGTCTCATTCTGTCATGCAGGTTGGAGTGCAGTGGCATGCTCATGGTCATCACAGCCTCAACCTCCTGGGCTCAGGTGATCCTTCTGCCTCAGCCTTTCAAGTAGCTGGAACTACAGGCATGCGCTACCATGCCCAGCCACTTTTTTTGATTTATTGTAGAAACCAGGTCTGGCCAAGTTACTCAGGCTGGTCTCAAACCCCTGGGCTCAGACAATCCTCTCGTCTCTACCTCCCAACGTGCTGGGATTACAGGTATGAGCCACCGCACCAGGCTATCTGGCCTCATTTTAATCCCTCCAATGAATTATGCAGCCTCCACCCCCAGGGCCTTTGAATATGCTATTCCCTCTTCCCTTCTTTGCCAGTTAACACCCACTCACCTTCAAGACTTCTTTAGCTCAATGTCACATCTTCAGGCTGCCTTTCCTGACCCATGGGACCATGTTGTCTGTCATCCACTTCCACATTCCTTATCATAGGCCTTATGAACACACAACAGGAATCACTGATGAATGCCTTTTCCCTCTGGCAGAGGCAGGGAGCAGGGCTGACTTGCTGTCTATGTCCACAAAAGGTTCCCAACAAAAGGCAGGGGCTCAACTAACTCAGGAAAGACGAGTCCACAGGTTAGCCTCACATTTCACAGTAGTGCAACCGGAAAACCCCCTGGCTGACTGATGATGTGTTTGTTCTGAGTCTTAGGGGCTAGAGCATTTTAGTGTTTATTGTGGTGTGTAGTCTCAAAGTCTGTCTCTCCTAAATGGAACATACACACACACACACACAAAATCATAACTTCTCTGCTTTAAAAGCACAAGTTGTATCCCAAAGTACTAACGAAAGCATCAGCCCTTTCTGGCCCTTATGGTTGCTGGTGTTTTTAGATGTGTATTTTGATTATCTGGCTCTTATAAAGTAAGAAGGAAAACAACACTGTCTTTTACCTATCAACACAGCTGACACATTTACTTCTCTCTGTTAACAACTCCTGAAGGTGACATTCCAAATAGAATGAAGGGCTACCATTTCTCTCTAGTTCTCTTTACTGTTGTGCTATCTTTCTCCAAGAATCAAGTTATTACCCCACGATATCTCTGAAAATAGGAATACTCCTTGCTGATGCCTCACCTGCAGTGCTTGTGGGCAACAGTGAAGAAAGATGATTGGAAGGTACTTTGCAAGAGTCAGATATTACAATAATGCCAAATTATTTTATTTTATTTTGCAGTCTCACTCTGTTGCCCAGACTGGAGTACAGTGGCATATTCCTGGCCACCACAGCCTCAATCTGCTGGGCTCTGGTGATCCTTCTGCCTCAGCCTTCAAAGTAACTGGAATTACAGGCTCACCAAGTTGCCTGGGTAGGTCTCGACCCGCAGGCTCAGGCAATCCACTCACCTCTGCCTCCCAAAGTGCTGGGAATGCAGGATGAGCCACCGAGCCCGGCCCAATGCTAAGTTATTAATTGCTACTGTTCACCTCCCCACTGTGAACTCTCTTTGGCACTGGTAATTTTAAGTTGGGAGTTTTTCTTACTAAGCTTTATAAATCAAAATCCAGCTTACAGATGTCTTTCTTACTTGGAAAGTATCTCTACAGGATAGGGCTAGTTTTTTTGTTCCCCCACATCTCAGTCACAACAATAGGACTATCAAGTTTCCACGTTCTCAATCAACTTTGAAGCTTTTGCCTGTTCATCATTTCTGCAAAGATTCTGTCTCTTATTGCTAGTCATTGATCTGTCCTCAGAGTCTCATGGAAACATTCATGATTTGTGCCAATTTGATGTCTGTGCTACCACCTATGTGCATAGACCCAGGAAACCAAAGGTGGGGGGGGGGTGGAGTGGCTCTTCAGGGATGTGGGAGTCATCCTTGACCCAAGAAGTAGATGTGGCATCTTGTGAAATTGCACCCTGGTCAGTTAAGAGGGTGTCTTTACTTTCAGGCTTGCTGACATTCTCCATGTCTTGGCGATTAGAAGCCGTGCCTTTCCGATAAACAGGTGTGAAAGACTGCCTTGGCAAGTCAGCAACAGCCATGCTTTGATCCCAGCCTATTCACTCCTGTTCTTGGCTGCAGCCAAGCCTTTGCTCATGTGTCCAGGTCCAAGGACACAGATGAGATCTCCCTGGGCCGTCTGTAGATGGGTCTTCCTGGGGGTGTGGGTCCTAGCACCACCCTTGAACAAATGGCGAATTCCACGTAGCAAAGTGGGTAGATCCATTGTGAGTGAAGCTCTTTCATTGCAGAGTTCCTGTCTAGTATCCAGGTCAACTAAAGAGTCTCAGAATTGCAGGAAGCTTTGGTTAGACCTCAGGACTTTTACGACTGAGTCTGGTCATCTTGGTTAAGGCTCAGAATTTTCGGCTGTAAATGACCTTGATGTTTGCATCATGGGTGCTGGAAGAACAGCTTGAGATGAAGTGTGCAAGTTGTCTGGGTGTTCAATAGATGATTGTTATTTCCAGATAGCCTCTGTTTTACCTTTTTGGGCAGGTTTTGTGCGAGCTGATAGTATACACGAAATCTTGCCAGGTACCTATTTGGATCCTGGCCAAACATGGAGGCTTATACTGCATGAAAACTATCCATGGAGTGAGATGGTTATGAGCAGGAACCGTGGTCTCCCCAGTTGGTGGCTGGGCAGCCTCTGGCATGCCACATACCCCTCCCTGTGAATCACATGAAGGTCAACACACCTGACAGGCTGTTGCCAAGGGTGATAATAAAGGCTTGGAAAAGCCTGGTCTGGTATCTGTGTAATAACTGAGAGTTATTGTACTGCACTAAACACAGACTTGATTGAGTAAAGTTGGTCAGTCCAAATCAGTACTCTGACCTGGTCTGACATCATCTATGATGGGTTAGGCTCTGAACTAGTTCTCAGACTGGCAGCCTGATATCTGAGAACTTTCAACTTCCTCCAAAGCTAGGCCATGAAGCAGAACCAGATCTTAGTGTTTGTCTGAGCAAAGGGGTTGGTCAGGGTCTGCCCGGCTGCCCCACAGGTGGACGCAGTGAGGAAGCAGGACTGGAGGGTCCCTCTGGTCCTCAGTGCTCAACCTCTCGACAGGCTTCATGAGTGACAGCGCTGCTACTTTGATCCTTTTCTGAGTCCTGGATGGGTTTCTTGGTTAGGTTAGAACCCATGAGATTGGGGTGTGATTAACTAGTGCTTTCTAGACATTTCAGGTAATCCATGGGAGGATTAATGTTATGAAAGGGGGGTATATTTTCTATTATTTAAGATCCACCATGAACCATTTCCTTGCAACTAAGTAGACGATTGTAGACTTTAGCATGTGTGTGTGTAGTGGACTGTAACATGTATACATATGTGTGTGTATGTGACTTGTGTGTGTATATATTTATGTATGTATATATAATACACATCTATGTAAAGGAATATATTGAAAATTTACAGATAGAACACTCAAATACAGAGAAACAATATAAATACTAGTTTACAACTTCTTACATTTGAAATGCTTTTAAATTCATTTCAACTGTTCAAGTAAAATAGTTACATGGTTTTACTCTGACATTTTGTCTTGATTAAAAACTATGACGTATGTTTCACATCCTGCTGTATGGACACCTCTTCCCAACTTCTCACTTGGGGTCATTGAGTCAGTAGCTTAAAACCGGCTATGGTGAGCGTGGTTATACCAGGACAATCACCAAAGACTATGATGATGGTCCTTATCCCTGGGAGAGCCGGCTGTGAGATATACAGCTGGTCATACCTGCTTCTACCTTCCAGGATTCAGAAGAACCCAGTTTCAGCATGGAGTCTACCGTTTCTCTAAGTGAAACCCCAAACTGCCTCTGAGGAAGCTGGTTGAGCTTAAGTGTTATCTGGGGCACCTGGGCTGAGCACCAGAGCCAAGGGTGTAATGGGCTGCTCTTTGTTCTCCACCAGCACCACATGTGACACACATGGTGATACCGGGAACACGCAAGTATGCCTTATCTTGTGTTTCACAGCTTCCTTTCAGGGCCCACCTGACAATGCAAAGCAAACATGTTTTAATACCTGATGAGAAGAGAGTTTTGCAAATAAGATTTACTGGTAATCCCTAATGAGTGGGTATCCCTTCGAAACCTCTCAGGATCTGCGAAACCCGACCTTCCCTTATCATCCCATGGTGACACTGCCAGCCCATACACCAGCCATCTGATAATCAAAACTGAATGGCACCTGCCCTGAGGGCTTGTGAATAGGAGACAGTGACATTGTGGGAAGTGAATTGACTTACAGGCATAGACACTTCTGCTTTTCCTGGACACTAGAATTTAGTAGTAGAATCAACGTTAATTTATTTAAGAAAAAACCCTCTAATAAGCCTAAACAACTTTTCATGTGGCACCATTGACTGTATAACCATGGTTTGCAGGTTTTTTTTTTTTTTACAGCTTTATTGCATTATGATTTAAATACCATACCAGTCACCTACTGGAAGTGTGCAGTTCAATAAGTTGTGGTAACATAAGATTGTGCAGCCATCACCATGAGAAAGTTTCAGAACATTCTCATCACCCCAAAGTTCTTTCTTGCTGGTTTACAGCCAGTGCTGCTCCCATTCCCAGCCACAGGCAATGACTGATCTTGCACAGAAGACTTACTGGTAACCCCAGATGGGCAGACGTCCCTTGGAAACCTCTCAGGATTTGCAAAACTCGACCTTCCCACCTCATCCTGTATCTGTAGTATTTCGTCTATATTATTTTCTGTCTACACTATTTTGTCTTTTCTGGAAATATTCATAGAAATGGGACCATGCAATCTTTATTGCTTTGTGTCTGGCTTCTGTTTTTTTCCCCTAAAAATAGAGACAGTCTCTCACTATGCTACCCAAGCTGGTCTGAAACTCCTGGGCTCTCACACTTTTCCCACCTTTGTCTCCCAAAGTGCTGTGATTACAGGTGTGAGCCACCATGCCTGGCCAAGACTTCTTCCACTTAGCCTAATGCTTTGAGGTTCATCCATGCTGTTGCCGGTATTGGTAGTCTGTTCTGTTTACTCACTGAGTGGTATTCCATTCATAGATGTACCACATCCTGCTAATTTTCCTCTTGCTGGACATTTGAAGGGTTTCTAGTATTGCACTACTATGGATGCTGCTGTGTGAGTATTTGTGTAAAAGTCTTGGTGTGAATATGTGTTTTCAATTCTCTTAGATACATACCTAGGAGTAGAATGACTGGGTTGCATGGCAAGCATATGTTTAACTTTCTAAGAAACTGCCAGAAAAGGAATTCAAGCTCTCCACATCCTCACCTGGGCTTGATATCTTAGTCTTTTTTTGAGAATAGTGATTCTAGTGGGTATGTAGTAGTGTCTTATTGTGGTTATGATTTTCTTAATGACTAATGGTGTACATGCTCTTTGGTGAAATGTCTGTTTGAATCTTTTGCTTATTTTAAAAAGCTATACTGTTTGTCTTCTTTTTATTGAGTTGTGGTAGTTCTTTATAACTTCTGTATAAAAGTTCCTTTTCAGATATGTGATTTGCAAATATTCTCCCAAGCTTGTGGCTTGTCTTTTATTTTCTTATTGATATATTTTGAAGAGTAGAAGCTATTAGTTTTAATAAAGTCATAATTTTTTTCTTTCCCAGATCATGCTTTGTGTCATATCGAAGAAAACTTTGCCCAATTCAAAGTCACCAAGTCTATCCCTTATGTTTTCTTATAGTTCCATAAAAAATCCTGGTGGGACTTTAATAGGAATTGCTTCACATTTATAAACCATTTTAGGAAATATTATATTAATACTACAGAACCTTCTAACTCATGAACATGATATGTTTCTACATTTACTTAGATGCCTAATTCCCTTTCATAATGTGTTATAGTTCTCAATGAACAGGTATTCTTCTGTTAAATTTATTCCTACGTATTTTATTACTTTTGGTGCTATTGTGAATATAATTGTTTTCTTAATTTCTTTTTAAATTGTTTGTGTTTAGTCTACAGAAATACATTTGATTTTTTATGTATTGCTGTTGTGTCTTGTGACCTTGCTAAAATCACTTATTAGCTTTAGTTGTTTTCTTGCAGATTCCTTGGGATTTCCTACAAAAAAGATCATCTCGTCCGAGCATAAAGATGATTTTATTTTCTCCTTTCACTATGGCCACATTTAATTTCTTTTTCTTCCCTTATTGGATGGGACAGAATCTCCAGTACAATGTTGCATACAAGTGGTAGAAGGATACATTATCTTGTTCTTGATCTTAGGGGGAAACACTCAGCCTTTTATCATGAGGAATCACCTCAACTATAGGTTTTTGTAGATTCCCTTATCAGATACAGAAAGTCCCTCTATATTCTGAGTGTTTGCATTATGGATGGTGTTGGATTTTTTTCAGATGATTTTTCAGCATCTATTGTGATGATCATGTGGCTTCCTTTATACTCGTAACACGGTTTGTTACACTCACTTATTTTTGGATGTTAAACTATTCTTGTATTCCTGAAATAAACCCTGCTTGGTCATTGGGTATAGTCCTCTTTGTATATTGCTAACTCGATTTTACTCTTTTGTTAAAGAGTTTTGCATCTATGTTTATTTTCATTCAGGTCAAGATATTTTCAGTCTCTTTTAGAATATTCTATTAATATATCTTGTCTGGAAGTCTATTTTGTGTGATATTACGATAGATCTTCGACTTTCTTATGGCTACTGTCTTCACGCTATATACTTCCTTTACTCTTTTCCAACCTATTTGCTTCTTTAAATCTAACTCATGTCTCTTGAATACAATAGGGTCGAATGTTGCTTGTCTTCCTGACAGTCTCTACTTTTGGCCTGGAGAGTTTAATCTGTGAATGTGGTTGTAGCTACGTCAGCCATTTTACAATTTCTTTTCTTTGTATCTCATGTCATTTTTGATCTTCTGAGCCTTTCTTATCACCTTTTATGTTACTCAAATATGTTTACTGCACATTTTAGTTTTTCTCTTGGATTTTTGCTGTGCTATTGTTGAGCTTCGAGTATTGTAGTCACTTCTAGTCTTCCGATTAGCCTCTTCTGGCATTCCTTGGGTTAAATCCAGTGACTGCAAAGTTCCCACTCTTCAGAGGGTTTTCTCTCCCGTTCTCCCTTTTTTACATCCAGAAAGTGTGACCCTGTCTGTTGCCACAGGACCACAGTGGGAGAGCGTGTCAGCTCACAGGATTGTCTGAGCGGCAAGAGTGACAGAGCACACCTGGTCTCCTCCGGCTCCTCACAGTCTCCTCTGCCTGATCCCTCATGGTACCAGCACTGGCTTTTCCAGAAGCTTACAATTGTTGCTGTCTTGGCTCCAGCAGCACCAGAGAGTTGACCTGTTTTTTTAGGGCTTTGGGTGGTTCCTATGGCCCCCGGCACAGGTAACCTCCATGGATTCAGCCACTTCCCGCGTAGAAGGCAGCTTCTGGTGCTGGAGACACTCGCCAGCTTTGCTTCCTTTTGGGGACTGGAATCCTGGCTCATTTCCCCAGCCCTGCTGTGCCCTCCTATGACACGCTGGAAACAGGTTTCCCGTTGTGCCACACACGGCTTCATTGGTCTTTTCGGTCTCCCATTGTTGAGTGACGCCCCTTCTTACCATCTGCACTCTGTCTTGGGATTGCAGGGTACATTTGTAGGTCCCATCACCCAGAAACCTCCAAACAAGAAACAAGAATAAATTCTTTATTTCCAAATACACGTCCATCCCCCCACCCAAGTTATTTGCATGTGTGTGTTTGTTATTTGTGAGCACGTGCTAGTTGTGAGTTCATACATACAGTAACGAAGAGATGTTTGGAAGCAAGAGCAAAAAGAGGCAAACTCTCCTGCTTTTAAATAATATTTATTTCTCCTGCAACTCTCTTCTTCCTCTCTACAGCCTGTTTTAGCGTACACTCTTCTGCCTGTTTTCACGTACACGCCTCCAGCAGGGTTGGGAGTTATGGAAAATGAAGAGAAGTCTACTCACCGGTCTTGTAAATTCTCTCTCATTGAGGTGGTCTCATTCCTGTGTCAATGCCCCCAGTCAAAGGCCACTAGGATTCCACCTGCAGGTGAACAAACTGGATTTATTTCTTGTTTCAGCAAAAGAGAGCACACACCAAGAGAATGGTTCTTCATAGGAGGTCAAAAATAACTCAGCGTGGGATCTGGATTTCGTTTGGGTGATTTGGGGGAAGGTTCTGGAAGCAGGTGTTTGCTGTAGATTGAATGCTGCTTGAAAGCAGGGAGGATTCTGTGATTGGATATCTCAGTGTGTCTTGTCTATAGGGAAGGCAGATGACAGGGAAGGCAAAGTTGAAATCGATAAGATGTACCATCACTCACAGTAATTGAAGGAGTTCAGTGCTCTGTGGGTGGCACAGTGACCTTGTTTCTGTCTGTGCTTAGACAAAGTGATAAAGTTCCTTGCTGTGTCTCAGACGCTCTCAGAATCACTTTGTCTGGGGTGGGTGTTCTATGAGAATGTTTACGTCCAACAGAAAAATTACCTGGCCCAGGTGTGAGTGTCAGGCCAGCTGCCAGGTATCAGAGGCTGTGCTTATTTTTCCCTTCCTCATCTGGCCACCTCCTCATTGATTCCAAGAGTTTGTTATGTATGTTTGTCCTTGACTTGGTGTGTGTGATTGTGTGCATATGGGGCTTCACGAGGGAAGGAAAATAGAACTAGTTTCATGTCCCACATAAACAACCAGAAGATAAAGCATAACACTTATCCCATGACACCTCCACATGACCACGGATTTGTGGCAGGTGACTCTGGATGCGGACACTTTTCCCCGGAGCCATTCTTTTTCTTTTTTTTTTTTTGAGTTGGAGTCTCACTCTGTCACCCAGACTGGAGTGCAGTGGCCGCTCCCGGCCACCGCACCCTCGACCTGCTGGGCTCCGGCGATCCTTCCGCCTCAGCCTTCCAAGTAGCTGGAACTACAGGTGCACGCTACCACGCCCGGCTACTTTTTTTGATTTATTGTAGAGATGAGGTCTCGCTTGCCCAGGCGGGTCTTGAACCCGTGGGCTCAGGCAATCCACTCACCTCAGCCTCCCAAAGGCGCGGGATTACAGGCTGAACCACCGAGCCCGGCGGAGCCATTCTTGAAGACCCTATT
>CAUYQG010039253.1:0-19855 GCA_963574415.1 Tarsius wallacei | reverse complement strand
GGATCTTTTCTCTCCGCTCGTTTGGGTCCTTGGGCAATCCACTATGATGGACTGTGGTGGCGTGGGAGGCACCGGGGATCAGCTGCATAGCTGGGCGCTGTATTGGGGCACTACCAGCAGGCTGGAGTGGAGGAGGGGGTTGGGAGTTCCCTCCTCTGGAGCTGGGAGCCTCCGATCAGCACCTTCTGATGGTACGCAGTTCCTTTACCCAGAGCTCCGGAGCTCCAGAGCTCCAAAACTCCAAAGGGCAGGAGGTGAGTGGCATGACCCTGGATTGCTCACAGCGTATTTCAGTCAGAAAAGGAATCGGTTTCTCTGAGGGGCGGGTGCCCACAGCCTCCCAGGGTGACCGGAGGCTTGGTCTGGGTGAGAAGATGTATCCAGGGAGGGAGCCGAGACCCGAGACTTCCCGCACATGAGGCAGCAGCCGGGGATGCAACAGCCGGCCCTGCGTGGGACCGAGGGTCCCCGGGCCTCGGACCAATGCGGCTGGCGGTGGGCAGGGGGTTGGGGGAAGGATAGCAAGAGTCTTTTTGGGGAACTCACATTTGGAAAATCTCATAATTCCACCTATGCCGTTGCCATCTTACCCGGAAGCCACTCTACAATTTCTTTTTCAGTGTTGTTTTCTCCTTGTAGAGATCTTTCACATCCTTGGTCAAATATATTCCCAGATATTTTTGCTTTTTGGCTGCTTTTGTAAATGAAATTAAGTTCTTGATTTGATTTTCAGCTGGGTCACTGTTGGTAAATAGTGGTGCTATTGATTTTTGTGTGTATTTTATATTCTGAAACTTTACCAAATTCATTTATCAAGTCCAAGATTCTTAAGGAGGAGTCATTAGGATTCTCTAGGCATAGAAACATGTCATCGGCATACAGAGATAGTTTGATGTATTCTTTTCCAATCTGAATACTTTTTCTTTCTTTCTCTTACCTGATTGCTCTGGCCAGGACTTCCAGTCATACATTGAATAGAAGTGTTGAAAGTGGACATCCTTGCCTTGTTCCAGTCCTGAGGCGGAATGTGTTCAAATTTTCTCTGTTCTGGATGACACTGGCTGTGAATTTGTCATACATATTTTGAGTAATGTTACTTCTATACCTGTTTTGCATTTCATAAAATGCTTTCTCTGCATCTATTGAAATCATCATATGATTTTTGTTTCTAATTCTGTTTATGTGGTGGATCACACTTATTGACTTACATACGTGAAACCACTCTTGTATCCCTGGGATAAAACCCATGTGATTGTGTTTTCAAATTTTTTCTTTTTCTTTTTTTTTGAGTTGGAGTCTCACTCTGTCGCCCAGACTAGATTGCAGTGGCATACTTCCGGCCACTGCAGCGTTGACTTGCTAGGCTCTGGTGATCCTTCCACCTCAGCCTTCCAAGTAGCTGGAGCTACAGGCGTGCACTACCATGCCCAGCTAATTTTTGATTTATTGTAGACAAAGTATCCCCAAGTTGCCTAGGTGGGTCTTGAACCTGCAAGCTCTGGCAATCCACTCACCTCAGCCTCCCAAAGTACTGGGATTACAAACTGAGCCACCAACTCCGGCCTTAAATTTTTTTAATGTGATGTTGAATTCGGTTTGCTAATATTTTGTTGAGAATTTTTGCATTTCTTTTCATAAGGGATATTGGTCAGTAGTTTTCTTTTTTTGTAGTGTCTTTTCCTGGATTTGGTGTCAGAGTGATACTGGCCTTGTAGAATGAGTTAGGGAGAATTCTCTCCTCTTCTCTTGTGGAATAGCTTCAGTAAAATTGAAATCTGTTTTTCTTTGAAGGTCTGATAGAATTCAGTAGTCCATCATGTCCTGGGCTCTTTTTGGTTGGGAGACTTCTCATTGCTGTTTCAATATCGCCACTCATTATTGGTCTGTTCAGGGTTTCTACTTCTTCTTTGATTCAAGGTTGGGAGTTGTATGCTTCCAAGAGTTTATCCATTTCCTCTAGATTGTTAAGTTTGTTTGCATAAAAGTGTTCATAGTAGTCTTGGATGACCTTTTGAATTTCTGTTGTGGCAGTTGTAATGTCTCCATTTTCATTTCTGATTGAACTAATTTAAATCTTCTCTCTTCATTTTTTAATTAATCTAGCTAGCATTCTATTAATTTTATGTTTTTCAAAAGACTTCTGTTTCATTGATCCTTCGTATGTTTTAAAATTTCAATTTCTTTTTAGTTCTGCTCTTATAGTGATTATTTCTTTTCTTCTGCAAGCTTTGGGTTGATTTGTTTGTGTTTTTCTAGTTCGTTCAGATGTGATGCTAGGTTGTCGATATGTGATCTTTCAGTCTTATTAATGAAAGGCCTTAAGTGCTCTGCATTTTCTTCTGGGCATCACTTTGGCTGTGTCCCAGAGGTTTTGATAACTTGTTTCATTGTTGTTATTCGTTTTGAGGAATTTTAAAATTTCAATCTTGGTTTCCATTGCTGACTCAATGATCATTCAGGAGCACATTGCTTAACTTCCATGTTTTTGTTTGGTTTTGTGAGTTCTTTTTGAATTTAATTTGTAGTTTTATTTCACTATGGTTTGAAAAGGTGCTTGATATGATTTTGATTTTTTTGAATTTATTGAGACTTGATTTGTTGGCTATTGTATGGTCTATCTTGAAGAATGTTTCACGGGATGATGAGAAAAATGTGTATTCTGTTATTTTGGAGTGAAATGTTCTATAGATGTCTGTTACATCTTTTGCTTTAGTATCCAGTTTAACTCCAATGCTTCTTTGTTGACTTTCTGACTTGATGATCTAGCTATTGCTGTCACTGGAGTGTCAAAGTTGCCCACTATTGTTGTATGGTTGTCTATCTCTTTTTTATGTCTAGTAAAATTTGTTTTATAAAGCTGGGGGCTCTGGCGTTAGGTGCATATACATTCAAAATTGTTATGTCTTTTTGTTGGATTGGTCCCTTTATCATTATATAATAACCATCTTTGTCTTATTTTATGGTTGTTTAATGTCTATTGTATCTGATGTGAGGATGGATACTCCAGCTCAGTTTTGGTTTCTATTTGCATGGAATATTTTCCCCTCATTCCTTTACCTTGAGACTATGGGATTCTCTGTGAGTTAAGTTGATTTCTTGAAGGCAGCAAATATTTGAGTTGTGTTTTTCTAATTTATTCTGCCAGTCTATTTCTTTTTAGTGGGGCATTTAGGCCATTTATGCTCAGAGCTCATAATGATATGTAGGTGTTTTCACTCATTAGTGGACCTCGAACAATTATCATAATACTATAAAAAAAAGAAACTGTGAGGGGAGGGGGAACATACCTCATCAACAAGGGTACCTGCATAATTAACATTTGTATACCTAATACTGAATTGTACCCCACATCTTTAAAATAAAAAATTAAAAAAAATGAAATTCCAATTGGGAAAAAAAGCAAGATTCTACAAATTCTTCTCAATCATCAACTATTTGTTTTTATAAAGAAAAAGAAGTACTGAAATTGAGATTTTGGTATACTGAAATTAACTATAGATTACATTTTAATAACATTTTATTGCAGGTAAAAAAGGATGATATATAGAAGATTTAAATGTTTGCATTTAATACTTATTGTACTGAAATTCCAATTATCAGTAACCATATCAATAGGTATATTTAAGCTCAATTCTTTGATATAAAATGTAAGTGGCTTATAAGATTATTTCAATAAAAGAAGACAAGTTAATTAAAAAACGATATGCAGAGTACTATTCTATTCATCATACTGGTTGTTATTTGGCTGCTTTATTTATTTACTCATTTTCTCTATTTTGTTGGTATTCCATAAGGCATGTGAGGCTTTATGATTTCCAGAATTTTCCTACTAATGTGTTTTGACCTTTTGTTTCAGTATTTAGAACTCCTTTGAATTTTTTCTTGTAGAGCCAGCCTAGTAGTGACAAATTTCCTCAGTGTTTGCTTGTCTGAGAAAAATTTCATTTCTCTTTCATTTATGAAGCTTAGATTTATGGGATTCAAAATCCTTGTCTGATTGTTGTTCTGTTTGAGGAGACTGAAGATGGGGCCTCAATTCCTTCTGACTTGTAAGGTTTCTTCTAAAAGTCTTCTGTTGGTTTGATAGGTTTATCATTGTAAGTGATTTGATGCTTTTGTCTCACTGCTCTTAAAAATATTTCCTTTACATTAACTTTGCATTCCTGGATCATTTCACTCATGTCCTGAATAGTTTTTTGATTTTTTTTAAATGTTGGTTTTCAACGATCTCTTGATCTCATTGATCAATTTTATAATCAACCTTTTGAATTCTGTCTGGAATTTCAAAAATTTCATTTGGTTAAGGTTTGTTGCTGAAAAGCTGGTGTGGCCTTTTGAGGATGTTGGAGAACTCTGTTTTTAAAAAATATTTATTGTTAGAATTTTATTTCTTGTTCCTTCTCATTTGGGCAGTGTATTTCTTCTTATTTGAAGTTGTCAGGGGGCTGTGCAGGCACTGTAGAGTTCCCTTGTCTATATATAGCCTTGGTATGGTGAGTTTCTCAATTGCCAGATGTAGCAGTCCTGTGCTACAGTCCAGTCCTTGCATTGGCTTATAGAAGCCTGAGTGGCCAGAGTGGCTTGAAAAGTAGTGTTAGCTGGGGTCTGGGATCAGGCACTCTCCAGAGCTGAAGTATTAGATCCAATGTGGTGGGCTGTACTATTGACCTCTGGCCAGGAAGTGGTGCTTATGGGAGATAGGCAGCTGTGGTGGTGGCTGTAGGGTTTCTTCTTGGTGAGTGTTGCTCCAAGGAAGTGCCCAGACAGCCTGGGCAGAGGGTGGAGCTCTGAGGAATTCCCTAGTTCTCTGTCTGTTTTGAGGCTTTGAGGAGAGTACAGGGGGAAAGGAGCATGTGTACACTCTTGGCTACCCCATGTAGATTAGGAGGAAGCCCAGGCCATTGAAGTAAAGCTGTTTTGCACAACAGGCACCAAAGAATTTACATGGGAAGTGTTCTCACCTTGGTCTTGGGCAATCTGAGATCTGAATGTCAAAGTGCAGACAGCATTAAGGCCTCAGGTGTTCTCAGGCAACCAGCCCAGCCAGGAACTGTAGCCCAGAGCTTTGTCTTGGGGCTGGAAGGCAGCCACATTTCTCCCAAGGATTGAGTTCCTGGGAAATGGTGGCTGGCACTGCTAAAGGCTTTCTGTTTTCCTGCACTACTGTATGTGGGCTTCGGCAGAGCATGGCTGTGCATAAGGCAGTTTCTTGTGAGGGACTACGGTCCTGCAAGACCCAGGGAGTGCTGCAACTTTGTGGCAGGAGTACAGAACTTCTGAATTCCCCTTACTCACCTTCCAGACTGCCCCTAGAGGCTGCCAGGACTTTGGTGCTGCAGGGGAGAGTCTGGTCGGTTCCAGTCAAGATAGATGGATTTTTCTTTTTTTTTTTTTGGTTATCATCACTTCTTTGAAGAGTCATGGGGAGTGCTGCTGGCCCCATTCTTCTTTGGGTGCCAGGGAAGCTCTATCTTGGTTTACTCTGTGGGAGAAATTTACTCTAGCTGCCTCATGTCGGCTATCTTAATTCTGTCTCCTACCCAGTTCACTTTCAGTGTGTATCTGGGTTGATTCATGTTTTTGCTATTGTGAATAGTGCAGCAGTAAACATGCGTGTGCACATGTCTTTTTGGTAGAGTGGTTTATGGGTATATTCCCAGGAGAGGGATTGCTGGATCATATATGGAAGCTAAATTTTTAGTTCTTTGAGAGATCACCACATTGCTTTCCATAGAGGCTGAACTAGCTTACATTCCCACCAGCAGTGTGGAAGCATCCCCTTTTCTCTGCAGCCATGCCAGCATCTGTCATTTTTTTTTTTTAACTTATTAATGATATCCATCCTTACCAGTGTTCAGTGGTATCTCATTATAGTTTTGATTTGCGTTTCCCTGATGACTAGTGAGGCTGAGCATTTTTTTATGTTTGCTAGCTGTGTGTACATTATTCTTTGAGAAATATATGTTCATGTCCTTTGCCTACTTTTTGATGTGGTTGCTTTTTTTTCCTTTCAGTTTATTTGGGGTCCTTGTAGATCCTGGTTGTTAGGCCTTTGTCAGATGCCTAGCTTGCAAACATATATATTTTTTGTTACTTGTGTTGTCTTTTTACTCTGTTGATGGTTTCTTTTACTGTGCAAAAGCTTTTCAGTTTGATAAGTCCCATCTGTCTGTGTTAGCTTTTGTTGCACTTGCTCTTGAGGACTTGGCTATGAATTCATTGCTTACTCCGATGTCCAGTAGAGTGTTCCCTATCTTTTCTTCTAAGGTTTATATAGTTTGAGGTTTTACATTTAAGTCCTTGATTCATTTTGGGTTAATTTTTGTATATGGTGATAGACAGGGGTCTTCATGTGGCTAGCCAGTTTTTTCAGCACTATTTGCTAAATATGGCTTCCTTTCCTCAGTATTGGTTTTTGATGCCTTTGTTGAAGATGAGTTGGTTGAGGGACCGTGTTTTTATTTTCAGAATCTCTGCCCTGTTCCATTGTTCTGTGTGCCTATTCCTGTACCAATAGCATGCTGTCTTTGTTACTATAGTCTTGTAATATAGTTTAAAGTCTGGAAGTAATACCTCCAGCTTTTTTCCTTTTGCTGAGGGTTGCATAGCTATTTGTGCTCTTTTTTGCTTCCATAGAAATTTCTGTATTGTCTTTTCTAAGTCTGTGAAAAATGATGTTGACATTTTGATGGGTATTGCATTGAATCTGTAGATTTCTCTGGGTAGGCTGGACGTCTTGACAATATTGATTCTTCTAATCCATGAGCATGGGGTGTTTTTCCACTTGTTTGTTTCATCCTTGATTTCTTTGAGCAGCATTTTGTAGTTGTCATCTTTCTCTAGTTAGGTGGATGCCAAGATATGAAGTTTTTTTGTGGCTATTGTAAATGGGATTGTGCTTTTTATTTAGTTCTCAGCTTGCTTGTTGTTGGTGTATAGAAATGCAACTATGTTTTGGGCATTCATTTTATAACCAGAGACTTAACTAAAGTCATTTATCAGTGCAGGGGTTTTTGCCAGACTTTCTAGGGTTTTCTCAGCATAGAATCATATCTGTAAAGAGGGATAACTTAGCTTTCTCTTTTCCTATTTGGATTTCTCTGATTTCCTTCTCCTGCCTGATTGCTCTGGCTAGGACTCCCAGTACTATGTTGAATAGGAGGGGCTATAGTGGGAATCGTTGTCTTATTCTAGTTCTTGGGCAAAATGTTGGCCGCTTGTTGTTTTGAGGAATGTTCCTTCTATGTCTAGGTTTTTTGGGTTTTTTTTCAAGGGATACTGGATATCATCAAATGCATTTTCTGCATCTATTGAGATAATCATGTGGTTCTTGGTTTTACACCCGTTAATGTGCTGAATCACATTTACGATCCTGCAAATGTTGAACCAGTTCTGCATCCCAATAGTGAAGCCCACCTGGTTGTGGTGGATGATCCTTGAAATGTGTTGGATAAAATTTGCTAGAATCTTGTTGGGAATTTTTGTCTATGTTCATCAGGGAAATTGGTCTGTAATTCTCTTTCCTTGTTGGGTCTTTGCCAGTTTTGAGTATCAGGATGCTATTAGTTTCATAAAATGAGCTAGGCAGAATTCATTCCTTCTTGATGACCTTTAACACTTTCAATAAGATCAGTATCAGCTTTTCCTTGTATATCTTGTAGAATTCTTCTGAGAAGCCATCTGCTCCAGGGTTTTTTTCCTATGAGAGAGTTCTTATAACTGATTAGATTTCCTGAATTTTTATTGGTCTGTTTAGGGTTTCAATTTCTTTTTGTTTCAAGCTTGGGAGGTTGGGAGATGCCACAAAATGCTCAATTTTCTCTAGATTTTTCCAGTTTATTTACATACAGATGTTCATAGTAATCTCTAGTTATCTTTTGACTTTCTTCAGGGTCAGTTATGATATTGTCTTCTTCACTTCTAATTATGTTTTTCTGGATTTTCTCTGTTTTTTTTTGAAGTCAATCTGACCAAGGATCTGCCAATCTTATTTATCCTTTCAAAGAACCAGTTTTTTGTGTTGTTGATACTTTCTATGATATTTTTTTACTCTGTATCTTGTAGTTGTGACTTTATCTTGGTAATCTAGATTTTTCTACTGATATTGGGATTTAAGTTTTCTTGCCTTTCTAGCTCTCTTAGGTGTGACATTAGAATGTTTACTTGTGATCTGTTTTCTTGATATGAGCATGCAGATCTGTGAATTTTCCTCTCATCATTGATTTCATGGCATCTCAGAGGTTCTGAAACAGTGTGTCTTTGTTTTCATTTGTTTCCAAGAATCTTTTTATTGACCCCCAAGTCATTCAGCAGCATATTGTTTAGTGTCCATGTCTTTGTGTATTTTGGGGGATCTTGGTGTGGTGATATTTATTTTTATTCTACTGTGATCTGAGAAGATGCTGGATATTATTTCAACCTTTTGAAATTTGATCATGCTTAATTTATGCCCAAGGATGTGACCAATCTTGGAATATATTTCATATGCTGATGAGTAGAATGTATACTCTGTAATTGTTGGGTGGAGGATTTTGTAGATGTCTGTTAGATCCATCTGGTCAAGTGTCAAGTTAAGGTTCTGGATCTCCTTATTGGTTTTTTTGCTTTGGTATTCTGTCTAGGGCTTTTAGCAGAGCACTGAAGCCTCCAGCTGTGATTGTCTATGTCTGGTCTTAGTTTGCATAGCAATTGTTTTATAAAACCAGATGCTCCTGTGTTGGATGCCTATATATTTAAGATGAATATTTCTTGCTGGTAAACTGAGCATTTTCTCATTATGTAGTGTCCTTTTTAACTGTTATTGGTTTGAAGTATACTTTGATGTAAGAATGGCTAACTCTGCTCTTTTTTGTTTTCCATTTGCTTGGAAGGTCATTTTTCAGCCTTTTACCTTGAGCCTGTGTGTGTCCTTTGTAGTGAGATGGGTTTTTTGGAGACAGCAGATTGTTGAATCATGTCTCTTTAACCAGTTGGCTACTCTATGTCATTTTTAGTGGCACATCCAGTCTATTCACATTCAAGTTGATTATTAATATCTGAGAGTTTATCCCTGTTGCAAAACTCTTAAGAGGTTGCTTTGCTTATTTTTAATTTTATTATATATTGAATATATTATATATTTAATATGGGTATTATTTGTTGCATAAAAATTAATTTTTGTGGATGATCTGTATACTCTGTTAACTCTGTGCTTACCTGTACTTTTATGATGTGTGTAACCCTTTTTTTTGTTTCTGAGTTCAAAACTTCCTTAAACATTTCCTGGAGGGCTGGTCTGGAAATGGCATATTCTCATAGGGATTGGATGTCTTGGAAGGATTTTAATTCTTCATCACTATTGAAGGTTAGCTTGATGGGGTGGGAAATTCTTGGCTGGAATTCTTTATCTTTGAGAACATTAAAGACGGGACTCCTGTCCCTTCTGGCTTGTAGGGTTTCTGTTGAGCAGTCTGCTGCAATTCTGATGGGTTCTTCTCTGGTAGGTGATCTGACCCCTTGCTCTAGCTGCCTTTAGGATTTTTTCTTACATGCTGACCTTATGAAGGTGGATAACTATATGTCTTGAGGATGGTTTTCTCATGTAATACCTTTCAGGTGCTTTCTGAAACTTTTGTGCTTAGATCGTCACCTCTCTAGCAAGATATAGGAAGTTTTCTTGGATGACCTCATGGAAGGCTTGTTACAGGGTTATCTCAGTTTCCTGTTATGTCTTGGGTATTTTGACCAACCATAGATTTGGTTTCTTTATGTCATCCTGTACCTCTCATAGGCTTTGCTCTTTCTTTTCAAGCCTTTTCTCCTTGTTTTTGTCAGACTGGGTTAGTTCAGTATAATCCGAGAGTCTTTCCTCTGCCTTATTGAGTCTGCTCCCTAGATCTGTTATTGAGTTTTAAAATTCCAGGAGGGAATTCTCCATTTCCAGGATTTCAGAATGGACCTTTCTTGTATTAACAACTCAACTTTTACTTCCTGCACAACTTGGGTGATCTTTGCTTCAATCTTCTTGTGGTTTTCCTTAGCCATTTTAACCATCAAGTATTTGAATTCTTGGCTGTCATCAGGGACAGGTCATTCTGGGTGACTTCCATTGTTTGGGGATTTTTTTAGTTGATGTCTCTGTAAGAGTTTGAGGATTTCCAGTGTTTTTCCACTGGTTCTTCTTCATCTGTGAAGAGCAACTCTTCTCTTTTAATTGTTAATCTTTAGTTTTGTTGTTTTGTAGCTAGATAAGGTCTTGCTGTCTTAGGGCTATTTCTGTCATTCAAAATAGTTCGTTTAGGGAGAGAGAGAGAGAGAGAGAGAGGTGTTTGCTTCTACTCTGCGACTCTTGTTGTGCAGCACTCTGCACTCAAAGTGACTTTCTGTTGCAGAGTTTTTCTCATGATCAGGCCAGACAGACTGCTTTCTGAATCTCATTGGTAACTCAATGAAGGGACCAGGTAGGAGGATGGGCTCTCTGGCAGTTGTTTGCAGCCAAGAAATGTTCTCACCAGGAAACAGTGCCTCCAGGTGTCTTTCGTGTTTTCCCCTCTCCCATCCAAGTCCATGTTCAGTACTTGAAAAATTTCCTGTTATGGAGGGACCCACCCTTTGGGTGCATGAGGCTGGCCTGAAACTTTTCTGGTATGGTGGGGCAGGTTGGCTACCAGATGTTGATGGCAGGCACTGGGTGAGTGTGACCAGGAGGTGAACTTTCCCAGCCTGGGAGCTGGACAATGGGCACTGCTGGTGGGGAGTGTGCACTTGGGGGCTGACTGGTATAAGTGTTCAGAGTGCAGGTGTGTTCCCAGCTCTGCATGGTCTCTAGCCACACGTTTCTATGCTGTAACCCATGTGCACCTGGGAGGAGGAGAATCAATCCATGTGTCAGGAGACCTCACCTCCTCTCGCACACAAGGCAGTGCTGCAGGTCTTATGTGAGCCTGGTGCCTGACAGGGATGAGGTGCTCTGCTTCCATTTTTGGCCATCAAGACTCTCTTCTCTTTTGTCCCAATGTGTTCAAGGAGCCCTCTGAGGAATACAGGGTGCCTCCCCAATCCACAACTCTTCAAGCTGCTTGAGTTTTTCAGTGGCTGGGTCCATCCTCTCTGTTCCACTTGGCAGCAGTGGTACAGGTTGGCTACTCCTCAGTGACCATGTTGGGTCTCCCCTATTCTTTTTTTTTTGAGGTGGAGTCTCATTCTTGTTGCCCAGGCTGGAATGCAGTGACATGTTCGCAGCTGCCACAGTCTCTCTACCTGCTGGGCTCAGGTGATCCTTCTGCCTCAACCTTTCAAGTAGCAGGAACTACAGAGTTCTCCCCTATTCTTTACTTTTTGATGCATCTTTTCCTATCTGGAAAATTGAAAATAATAATAGTACCTACTTCCAAGAGCCATAATATGTGTAAAGTGCTTTACATAGCTCTTGGTACACAGTAAGCATTAAATGGACATAATGATCATTATCATAAATGTTAGTGAGACTTGAACAAGCAGGGGGTTTTGAGAAAATACTACAGTCATCACAATAATGTAATAATTCAGCATTGTTGTGAGGGAGGCAGCTAGACCTGAGGTTGGAACTTAGGTTCCATGAAAACCTTATGGGCCAGGCAAGGAGCTTGCTATCCTGTAGCCACTGGGTCCAATTTGTGTGGATAAAAGCGCCTAGTGGTCATCATAACAATGGCTTGGAGAATGGGAGGTGAGAGGTAAAGGCTGAGTCAGGTGCTGTGACAATAATCTGGATAGGCCTTTAGCTTTAAAGACACACATAGGAGGAAAGTAAAGAGATGGAAATAAATAGTCTATGCAAATGAAAACCAAAAAAGAGCAAGTTTATCCATACTTACATCAGACAAAATAAACTTTAAGTAAAAAACTGTAACCAGAGATAAAAAAGGTCATAATGATCAAAGGGTCAGTTCATCAAAGGGTCAGTTCATCAAGAAGAGACAATTGTAAATATATATGCAGCCAACATTAGAGCACCTAAATGTATAATATACAATTATTAATGGAACTGAATGGGAAATAGACAGCAATGCAATAATAGTAGGGAACTTCAGTAACCCACTTTCAATAACAGATAGATCATCCAGACATAAAATCAATAAAGAAACAGTGGACTTGAATAACAGTATTTACCAAGTGAACCTAACAAAGAGACACAGACCATTCCTTCCAACAGTATTAACAGAATACATATTCTTCACAGAACATACTCCAGGATAAATCATATGTTAGGTCACAAAACAAGTCTTGGTAAATTTAAGAAGTTTGAAACCATACTAAATATCTTTTCTGGTTATAATGGTAAGGAACTAGAAATCAATAACAGGAAGAAGAAATTTGTAAAATTCACAAATTTGTGGAAATTAAATAACACACTCCTGAACAACCAGTGGATCAAAGAAGAAATCAAAGTGAAATAAAATGTATCTTGAGATAAACGAAAATGAAAACTCATATTAGAACTTATGGGATTCAGCAAAGATGGTTCTAAGAGTGAAGTTTATAATGAAAAATGCCTACATTAAGGAAAAAATAAGATCTCAAGTAACAAAACCTAATGTAACACCTCATTATCATTAACAGAAAAAAGAAGAAAAATCATATGATCATCCCAACAGATGCAGAAAAAGCATTTAAAAAAATTCAAGGCTGAGCTCAGTGGCTCAGCCTGTAATCCCAGTACTTTGGGAGGCCTAGGTGAGTGGATTGCTTGAGCCCACGAGATCGAGACCAGCCTAGGCAACTTGATGAGACCTTGTCTCTACAATAAATAAAAAATTAGCCAAGTGTGGTAGCGTGCCTCTGTAGTTCGGGCTACTTGGAAGGACGGCTGAGATGGAAGGATCACCTAAGCCCTGCAGGTTGACGCTGGGGTGGCCGTGAGCATGCCACTGCACTCCAACCTGGGCGATGGAATGAGACTCCAATTCAAACAAACAAACAAATAAACAAAAATTCAACATTCTTTCACAATAAAAGCTCTAAACAAATTAGGTCTATAAGGAATGTACCTCAACATAATAAAAGTCAAATATGACAAGCCCACAGTTAGCACCATACTTAATGGAAAAAAGCTGTTCCTCTAAGATTAGGAATAAGATAAGGGTGCCCATTGTAACTACTTGGAAGAAACATCTAATAATTTAAAACAAATTCTTCAACATGGTGCTGGAAATCCTAGCCAGAGTAATCACATAAGAAAAAGAAATACAAGGCATCCAAGTTTGAAAGAAAGATGCAAAATTGTCTCTGTTTGCAGATGACATGATTTTTTAAACAGAAAAACCTACACTCCACCAAAACACTGTTAGACCTAATAAATGAATTCAGTAAAGTTTCAGGATACAAAATCAACATACAAAAATAAGTTGTGTTTCCATACAATAAAAACAAACTATCTGAAAAAGAAATTAAAAGAACAATCCTGGTTACAATAGCATCAAAAAGAATAAAATGCTTAACAATAAATTTAACCAAGGAAATGAAATATCTCTACATTGAAAACTATAAGACATCAAATACATTGAAAAAGCTATAAATAAATGAAAATATATCCCATGTTCATGGATTGGAAGAATATTCTTCCAATATTATACTAGAACAACCAAAATGATGAGGGCTCTTTTTCAAGGTGGGGAACATCACAGAAGAGTAGGTTTGGGTGTTGATGACAAATTGAAGAATCAACTATGACATGTCTGTGGAACTCCCAGGTCTGAATTGCAGACAGAACTGAAGTCTGGAGTTTTAGATTGGGGATCTGAAAACTCACCAGCCAGTGAAGCTGTGTGTGTGCATGAGACCCTCTTGGGAGCTGGCCTAGAACAGGTGCACTGCTCAGGTGCCTGGGAGGGTCTTCCATCAGCTACTTCATGGGAATGTGAGACCAATATGGTCAGGTCAGATTTTTCAAGAAGCAGAAACATCAAGTCATTGAAAGCAAAGAAAGGATTATCCTTGAATCAGTTATTTTTTATGTCCCTGTTCTACCCACAGGTAAGGTTTTAGGAGACCTTTAAGAAGAGCCCTGTTTTCTTCTGAATGGGTGCCCAAGAGAATCTCTCTTGCCTTCAATTTGTGCCCTTCATGGTCCTCTTGCCATGGACCTGGTTTCCACCTCTCTGTCTGGTCTCATGTGACTACTTGGCACTTGATCTCACCTTTGTCCTTGGATGCTGTTTTTAAAAATAATCTTTGTATCATGTTCTGTGGCTATGGAGTCCTTGGTCCTTTGCCTGTTCCCAGTCCCAGATCCTGGAATCAGCTTAGGGCAGAGTTTCTGGGATTAGCATTTGTAGCAGGAGAAAAGGGAAGCCATTGAGGAGGGTGCAAATGAGGTGCAGACTCCAGAGCAGAGGCAGGTGGCCCAGCAGGCTCGCAGCTGTGGAAGCCAGGGCCAGGATGACTTCTGGGGGATACCATGACTGACTCAGGTGAGATGAGACCTACTATCTAGGACACACTCCCTGGACTGTACTTAGTGGGTGGCCATGGGCAGTTTGAGACAGAAGCCAGGTTTCGAGGGTGAGCTTGAGTGGAGGGTGAGATGCATGTGGAGTGAGATGCACAGGAGTGTAGGATGCATGTGGCTTTAAAAGAAGAGAGGAGAAATACAGAAGATGTAGGATTGTGGCTTGAGGGAGCTCAGTGCACTAACATCATTGAATGTGAGACACTTGAACACACTTCTCTCCTGAAGGTAAAGTTTCGGCAAGGGGCGGGGGATGTAGGTGAAGCAGAGAGTGAAACAAGAGGAATGAGACACTGAGCAATTGGAATAGGGTGTGACCTGGAGGATGGGTGGATGCAAGATGGGTAAACAACATTTTCTGTGAAGGAGGGGTGGATGGGGGCAGTATGGAAAAGTTTTAAGGTAAGAGGGAAGAAAGGTGAACAAATTAATGCCAGATAATCTCTGTAAAATAGGATAAAAGGTTGTGTCTTGAGAATGGGAAGAGACATGGAATGGGAAGGTGACGGACCAGGGTTGAGGGCCCTGCTAGTTGGGTACTGCAGATTTATAGTGAAACTAACCTGCAGCACAGTGTGCTCTCAGATAGTCAGCCTCTCAGGATGGAAGAGGAGAAGGTGGATGGACTGGTTAGTCTGTGGGCTGGGTGCAGGGAAGGGCAGGCAGGGGAGAGGGTTCAAGGTGCTGCAGGTGGAGTCAGAGCGGGTAAAGAAGTGAACCTAGAGCCAGTCAGTTGGCCTTAGATCAACTGTCTGGCTGTTGTAGCAGATCAGAGGGAGATGAAATGAGAAAAGGAATGAGAAGGCAGGAAGGCCAAGAGGATGCAGGGTGATTGCTAAGTGCCGTGGCTCACACCTGTAACCCCAGCACTTTGGGAAGCTGATGTGAGAGGATTGCTTGAGTCCAGGTTCTAGACCAGCCTAGTGATGGTCTAGTGATGGTCCCTTGGTGGTAGACAATGAGGTGGAACAGCAGAAATATATGTATTTTTAACTTTTAAATTTTTTATTTTAAAGTTGTGGGGTACAATTCAGGGCTAGGTATACAAATATTCATTGTGCAGGTACCCTTGTTGATGAGGTGGGCCCCCCTTTCCCAGGCAGATTCCTACTGCTGCCAATCTCACCTCCCCCCCACCTCCCTGCAGTTTCCCGCTACTGTCAATCCTTTTCTTACAGTATTACGATAGTTGTTCAAGGTCCACTTATGAGTGAGAACATGTGATACTCAGTTCTTTGTTTCTGCGAAAGATCACTTAGCATTATAGACTCTAAGTTCATCCAGGTGAGCAGAAATATTTAGTCTTATCTCATTCTTTTGTCAATTAACTCTTGGGGAAATTAAAAAAATAAAAGAGTGATTTACGATCAATAGTATGATACCAGTGATGAAAACTCATGTCTACTTTCAAATAGGACATAAACTTTTGGGATGTTTAGAGCAATGAAACCATGATTGACCTTACAAGAGTGGGTAGTGACGAGGTAGACATAAACATTCCAGAGAAGTTAGATACTTGGTACAAATCAGTACTATAAATGCCCAAATGATTCCAGAGTACAGCTATTAATATTAGCCTATTATTCCTGAAGAAACAGCATTGTGTGCAGTAGATAGACTTGTGTGTACTTCTGGAAGAAGTCAGAAACAATAGTGGAATTAATGTTAGGTATCCCATATAGAATGATAGTGATGAAAATAAGAGAGAAAATTCTTGTATGATAGAAGTAAGCAAGGGAATAGGATATTTAGAGGGAAAATAGGACATTGGATCAATAAGCTTATTTATTTTTTTCTCTTGGACTTAAAGTAGATCTTTATGGTTGAATTTTGAAAAAGTGCAGAGCTTGGGAATAGAGGAAATTCTTGAGAGTAGAGATACTCAGCTTGAAAAAGTGTCTTTAAAAAAAAATTGATGTCCGTGTTACTTTTGAATGGGAACTATGGCTAATGATCAACATTTGAGAAATCATTTGCATTTATCTGTATTTATCATTTCAGCTGAAATTTATGTTATACAGATTTCTGGGATACCTGAGATTTCTGTTATTTTGTGTTTTCTTGTGTGTGTGTGAGAAACGTAGCCAGTTATTCTTAGTGTTATTAAAAGTGTTAGTTGGATAGCTTTGAACTTTTGGTATAATATACTTACATAGTCCAGAGAAATATTTAAGTAAAATTGCACATGGGTCTCTGTGGGAAGGATTATTGCCGGCCTTGCTTAGGAAAATGTGCTTTTAGTAGACATTTGTGAGTGCTGGTGATGTGATGGACACAGTGCTAAGCACAAGTGATACAGCTATGAGCAAACAGGCTCAGCCCTTACAGAACCCCGTTGGGCTTGTGGCCCAGCAGAGAAGACAGATGCCAAGTGAATAGATGTAGGTGGACGACAGGGTGGTTTATGAGAGGAAGCACACCTCAGGGTGGGGAAATATCTCAGCCTATGATATCTTCTAGAAGAAATGTTTGTGCTAAAGCACTGGAGGATTCATAGGAATTGGAGCAGGTGTGCACCTCCTCATATTTGCACTGTATGGGCCTTTCCTGCCTCAATGGAGTCCCAGCCCGGGTCAGAGAAAATGGGCGTGTTAAGGGAAATACACCTGAACAAGAACCAGCAAGACCCATTTCAAGAAAAGAAAGTCATTTAGCATGGCAAGAGGAAATTGGAGTTGCGAGAGGGTAAGCTGCTTGAGGTTTGACAATTCTGAATTCTTTTCATGTTGCCTACAGGAAGGAAAAGTGGATGAGCTAGCCTTGAGAATTTCTTTGGGACCCTGAAGTATGGTTTCCACTCTCCATTTTCAATTTAATCAGTATTTGTTGAGCCTGTACTATGTACCTAACACTATATTAAGGGCTGTGCAGCAGTCAGTCAAACAAGACATCTAGAAGAATGCAGTCCACAACACTCAGGGCCTTACGGTCTCGCTGGGAGGCAGATTCCCTAAGTGAAACTGTTAAACTACAATGGTAGGCAGTGTTCAGTGCTGGGCGGGACAAGAAAGGACTGTCAGCTCTGTGACAGTTCTCAGTAGGGGAAGGTCAGTGGGGCCAGGAGTAGAGGAGAAGGCCTTATGGAGAAGGTGGATGTGCCCTGGGTTCTGAAGAACTGGGTAGTGGAGTAAGGGAGGTGTTCTCAGGGGTGGGAACTGCACAGACAATAGCCTGGCAGTAGGAATGAGGATGTGTGAAAGAGTCCTGAGGGCAGCTGGACCTGGCTGTAGTGAAACAGGAGTTTTGGAAAATACTGGAGATAAGCTTGGATAGACAGGGTTGCAGCAGATTATAGATGACTCTAGTGGCTGGATGCAGAGTTTTAAGAGTGAATTTTCTTTTTTTTTTATTTATTGTTATTATTTATTATAAAGATGTGGGGTGCAATTCAGGGTTAGGTGTATAAACATTGATCATGCAGGTACCTTTGTTGATGAGGTAAGCCCCTCCCTCCCCAGCAGTTTCCCTCAACTGTCAATCCCACCCCCCTCCCCTGACAGTATTCTACTACTGCCAATTGCTTTCTTATAGCATTATAATTGTTCAAGGTCAGCTTATGAATGAGAACATATGGAACTCAGTTCTTTGTTTCTGTGATAAATCATTGAGTATGATCAACTCCAAATCCATCTAAGTATCTAAGTTGCTGCAAATTCCATATATTTGTCCTTCTTTATGGCTGCATAATATTCCATTGTGCATACGTACCACATTTTTTAAATCCAGTACAGCTTCTATGGGCAATACAGTCGGTTCCATGTTTTTGCTATTGTGAAAAGAGCCGCAACAAACATACATGTGCAGGTGTCTTTTTTGTAGAATAATTTGAGTTCCTCCAGGTATATTCCAGATAGGGGAATAGCTGGGTCATATGGAAGATCAATTTCCAGTTCTTTCAGAAATCACCACATTGTCTTCCAAAGAGGTTGTACTCGTCTGCATTCCCACAAGCAATGTAGAAGTGTTCCTTTTTCTCCACATCCTCGCCAGCATCTGTTGTTTGTTTTATTAATGATGGCCATTCTTACTGGGGTTAGGGGGTATCTCAATGTGGTTTTGCTTTGCATTTCTCTGATGATGAGTGAGGCCAAGCACTTTTTCATGTATCGTTGGCTGCCCATATATATTCTTTTGAGAAACGTCTATTCATGTCTTTTGCCCACTTTTTAAAGGGGCTGCTTGTTTTTTTTCCTTTCAGCGCGTTTGAGTTTCTTGTAGACTCTAGATGTTAAACCTTTGCCAAATATACAGTTGGCAAATATTTTTCCCATTCTGTGGACTGTCTCCCTGCTCTCTTGATGGTTTCTTTTGCTTTGCAGAAGCTCATTAATTTGATGAGGTCCCACTTGTCTATCTTATTTCTTAAGGTATTGGTTTTTAGGTTTCTGAATACAAATTGGTTCCCAGTTACAATTTCCATAAGGGTGTCCCCTGCGCTTTTTAAGATTCTTATAGTATGTGGTTTTATGTTTAGGTCTTGGATCCATTTAGAGCTAATTTTTGTGTATGGTGATAGATAGAGGTCCTGTTTCAATCTTCTGCATGTGGTCAGCCAGTTTTCCTATCACCATTTACTGAATAGGTTCTCTTCTCCCCAGTGGTTGTTGTTGAAGGCTTTGTCAAAGATGAGTTGGTTGAGGAATTGAGGCTTTGATTCTGGAATCTCAATCCTGTTCCATTGTCTGTGTGCCTGTTTTTGTACCAATACCAGGCTGTTTTGATTATTGTAGCCTAATAGTAAAGTTTGAAGTCTGGAAGTGTGATATCTCCTGCTTTGTTTCTTTTGCTAAGGATTGTTTTGGCTATTCGAGGTCGTTTATGTTTCCATATGAATTTTTGCATTGGCATTTCCAGGTCTGAGAGGAATGATATTGGTAACTTAATGGGTATTGTGTTGAATATGCAGAATTCCTTTGGTAGGATGGACATCTTAACAATGTTGATTCTTCCTATCTATGAGCATGGAATATTTTTCCATTTGTTTGTGTCTTCTTGGATTTCTTTGAGCAGTGTTTTGCAATTCTTATTGTAAAGGTCTTTCACTTCTCTGGTTAGAAAGATGCCGAGGTATTTCATTTTTCTGGTGGCTATTGTGAATGGGATTGTGCTTTTAATTTGGGTCTCTGCCTGCTTGTTGTTGGTGTATAGGAATGCAACTGTCTTTTGCACATTTATTTTGTACCCTGAGAACTTCCCAAAGTCCTTTATCCGTGCAAGTAGGTTTTTGACAGATTCTCTTGAATTTTCAAGGTATAGGATCATATCATCAGCAAAGAGGGATAACTTGACTTCCTCTTTTCCTATTTTCAGGCAAATATTTAAAATAAGGCAAACAGTGGGTATTAGCCATGGCTGTTCTACTGTCGACCACTTTATCAATGTGTTGAG
>CAUYQG010039252.1:0-14245 GCA_963574415.1 Tarsius wallacei | reverse complement strand
CCAAGAATTCATTCTTTTTTTTTTTTTTTGAGTTGGAGTCTCATTATGTCACCCAGGCTGGAGTGCAGTGGCCGCTCCCGGCCACCGCAGCCTCGACCTGCTGGGCTCTGGCGATCCTTCCGCCTCAGCCTTCCAAGTAGCTGGAACTACAGGTGCACGCTACCACAAGAATTCATTCTTATAACAGAATTCTGGAGATAACATGGCAAGATAGCTTATTTCATCAATCTTTACTTCTGGCATTTTTTTTCTTGAGTCAGGTTCTCACCCTATCACCCAGGCTAGAGTGCAGTGGTACCAACATGGCTCACTGGAGGCTGGACTGCTTAGGCTCAGACGATCCTCTCGCCTCAGTCTTTTGAGTAGCTGAGACTTACAGGCACACACCACCATGTTCAGTTGATTTTTAATTATTTTTTGTAGAGATGGGGGTCTTGCTATGTTGTCCAGGCGGGTCTCAAACTCCTAGACTAAGCAATCTTTCTACATCAGCCTCCCAAAGTGCTGGGATTACAGGCATGAGCCACTGTGCCCAGGCAAGATTTTTTTTTCTTTTTTGAGTTGGAATGTTGCCCAGGCTGGAGTGCAGTGGCACACTCATGGCCACCACAGCCTCAACCTGCTGGGAGCTCCAGTGATCTTTCCACCTTAACCTCCCAAGTAGCTGGAACTACAGGCATGCACCATGATGCCTGGCTAATTTTTCTTGATTTTTGTAGAGATGAGGTTTCGTCAGGTTGCCCAGGGTTGGTCTCGGACCTGTGTGCTCAGGCAATCCTCTCACCTCAGCCTCCTGAAGTGCTGGGATTATAGACGTGAGCCAATGTGCCCAGCTGATTTTTTTTTTTTTTTGAGTAGGAGTCTCACTGCCATCCAGGCTGGAGTGCAGTGGCACACTCATGGCCACTGCAGCCTTGACCTGCTGGGCTCAGGCTATCCTTCCCCCTCAGCCTTCCAAATAGCTGGAACTACAGGCATGCACCACCATGCCTGGCTAATTTTTTGGTTTATTGTAGAGACGAGGTCTCGCCAAGTTGCCTAGGTTGGTCTCGAACCTCTGAGCGCAGGCAATCCTCTTGCCTCTGTCTCCCAAAGTGCTGGGATTACAGGCATGAGTCACTGTGCCTCGTCAGATATCTTTTTTTTTTGAGTTGGAGTCTCACTCTGTCACCCAGACTGGAGTGCAGTGGCCACTCCTGGCCACCACAGCCTCGACCTGCTGGGCTCCAGCGATCCTTCCGCCTCAGCCTTCCAAGTAGCTGGAACTACAGGCGCGCGCTACCACACCCGGCTAATTTTTTTTTAATTTAATGTAGAGATGAGGTCTCACCAAGTTGCCCAGGCAGGTCTCAAACCTGAGGGCTCAGGCAATCCACTCACCTCAGCCTCCCAAGGCACGGGATTACAGGCTGAGCCACCGAGCCCAGCCAGATATCTTCTTTATGGACAGGGTTTTCATCTGGTCTGAAACCTGAGCAATGAAAGGAATCATCTGGAATCCAGATTTTGTAAAAGATACATTACAAAGCAAAATAAAAAACAGATGAGGATCCTTGCATGGGCTCACATCCAGCCTCAGTCATTAAGACACAAAACTTGGGGACCTACAGGGGTACGGGACAGTCTAGGCAGCTAACAGTCACATCAAATGGAAGCAGCCGACCCAGGAGCTGACCCGAGAGCCAGGCTCACCCACCAGCTTGCCAGCTCTTGGAAGGTGAGGCTGAACCTTTTCTGCAGAGAGCTTTCTGCACAGACATTTTCCACACCCTTTCTGAGCAGCAGAACCCAGAGATAACTTAGATGAGGACAGAAAAACCTTGCACTGGAGTTGCAGAGTAGAGCTGGACACGGTCAACAGCAGCCTAAGGACCAAAACCCCCTGCAGCTGATCCCAACAGGAGTCTGTCTCGCAGGCAACAACATGGAAAACGTGGGCTTTTCACTGAAATGCCAACTGCAAGCCAGGCTCAGTGGCTCAGCGACTCAGCCTGTAATCCCGCGCCTTTGGGAGGCTGAGGTGAGTGGATTTCCTGACCCTGTGGGTTCGAGACCCGCCTGGGCAACTTGGTGAGACCTCATCTCTACAATAAATCAAAATATCAGCTGGGTGTGGTAGCGCGTGTAATTTCGGCTACTCGGGAGGCTGAGGCGGAAGGATCGCTGGAGCCCAGCGGGTCGAGGCTGCGGTGGCTGGGAGCAGCCACTGCACTCCAGTCTGGGCAACAGAGGGAGACTCCAACTCAAAAAAAAAAAAGAAATGCCAACTGCAAAGCGCTCACAGAAGAGGCTTTTTTTTTTTTTTTTTTTTGGGTTGGAGTCTCACTCTGTCACCTAGGCTGGAGTGCAGTGGCACACTCACGGGCACCCCAGCATTGACCTGCTGAGCTCCAGTGATCCTTCCACCTCAGCCCTCCAAGTAGCCAGAACTACAGGCGCTACCATGTCTGACTAAGTTTTTATTTACTGTAGAGATGAGGTCTCACCAAGTTGCCTGGGCTGGTCTTGAACCCGTGGGCTCAGGCAATCTACTCGCCTCGGCCTCCCAAAGTGCTGGGATTACAGCTGAGCCACCAAGCCCAGCCAAGTCTCCAGTTCTATATATTTTTGGTTTAGTGGATTAGAATCCATTCATTCACCTGCTGGGTGCTGTGGCTCACACCTGTAGTCCCAGCACTTTAGGAGGCCGAGGCGAGAGAACTGCCTGAGCCTGGGGTTTGAGATCAGCATGGGCAACACAGTTGAGACCTTGTCTTGACAAAAAGTACAAAAATTAGCTGAGTGTGGTGGTGTGTGCCTGTAGTCGCAGCTACTCAGGAGGCTGAGGTGGAAGGATCACTTGAGCCCAGATTGAGGTTGCGGTGAGCTGTGATCACGCCACTGCACTCCAGTTTTGGTAACAAGAGACCCCAATGCAGACAGACAGATCACCAAGTTTGATAGTCCTCCATGTAGGCATGTGCAGGAAGACAGGCATACCTACACACTAACCACCAAGGCAAACCAACCACACCTAGCAAATATACAAATGCACGTACCTTGTGACCCAACAATGTAATACCTGGGGATTATCCAACATGTGCGTGTTCATCACCTGGGCAATGATGTATCATACAAGGTTATTCCTGCAATAGTGAAACAGTACTTAGAAACAACCCTCCAGTCCATCAACAGGAAACTCGTTCCATTTGTTACTCCTTTGCTCAAAATCCCTCCAGGGAGAAAACAACCCGATCAAAAAATGGGCTAAAAGCTGGGCACAGTGGTTCACACCTGTTATCCCAGCACTTTGGGAGGCTGAAGCAGGAGGACTGCTTGAGCCCAAGAGTTCATCAGCAGCCCAGACAACAAAGCAAGACCTTGTCTCTGCAAAAAATTTTTTAAAAAGCTGGGTGAGGTGGTGCATGCCTGTAGACCCAGCTGTTTGGGAGGCTGAAGTGAGAGGACCCCTTGACACCAGGAGTTTAAAGCTGCAGTGAGCTATGATCATGCCACTGCACTCCAGCCTGACAGAGAACCGGACTCAAAAAAAAGGGGGGGGAGAGGGCTAAGACCCTAATAGACCCCTCACCAGGAAGATGGCAAATAAACATAAAAAAGCTACTCTGCCGGGCTCGGTGGCTCAGCCTGTAATCCCGCGCCTTGGGAGGCTGAGGTGAGTGGATTGCCTGAGCCCATGGGTTCGAGACCCGCCTGGGCAACTTGGTGAGACCTCATCTCTATGATAAATCAAAAAATTAGCTGAGGGTGGTAGCGCACGCCTGTATTTCCAGCTACTTGGAAGGCTGAGGCGGAAGGGTCGCAGGAGCCCAGCAGGTCGAGGCTGCGGTGGCTGGGAGTGGCCACTGCACTCCAGTGTGGGCGACAGTGAGACTCCAACTCAAAAAAAAAAAGCTACTCCACATCATATATTACCAGGAAAACACAAAGTAAAACAAGATACCTCCACACATCTACTAGAATGGCCAAAATTCAGAACACTGATAACACCAAATGCTGGTCAGGATTCATTGCTGGTAAGAATGCCAAATTATACAGCCTCTTTGGAACACAATTTGGCAGTTTCCTAGAAAGCAAAACATACTCTTTACGAATAATCAAGCAGTCATGCTCCTTGGTATCTACCCAAAGGAACTGAAAACATGTCTGCACGAAGGCCTGCACAAAGATATTGATAACAGCTTTATTCATTATTGCCAAAACTTGGAAGCAACCAAGATACCTTTCAGTAGTTGAATGGATAAACTGTGGTACACCAGACAATGGAATGTCATTCAGCACTAAAAAAGGGGGAACCTTTCAAAGCCTCAGAAGACAAAGAAATTGAAATATATATTACTAGGTGAAAGAAGCCAATTTGAAAAGGCTACATACTGTATGATTTCAACTTTATCATATTCTGGAAAAGGCAACACCATGGAGATAGTAAAAAGATCAGTGGTTGTCAGGGGCCAAGCATTGGGGGGGACAAAGGAAACAGCAGGGAGGGTTCCTTCCGGCAGTGAAACCACCCTGTCCGACACTCTAATGATGAACACTTGCCATGATACCCACAGGATATGCAGCACCAAGGATGAGCTGTAGTGTCAGTGATGGACTTTGACTGACAATGGTATGAATGCAGGTTCATCGTTTTTAACAAACATACCAATCTGGTGGGAGATAATGAGAACATCTATGCATGTGTGGGAAAGGGGTTTATGGGAAGTCTCTACCTTCCTCTCAATGTTGCTGTGAACCTAAAACTATTTAAGAAAAATAAAGTCCTGGTTGGGTGCAGTGGCTCATGCCTGACCATCCCAGCACTTTGGAAGCCAGAGGCGAGAGGACCGCCTGAGTCCAGGGGTTCGAGACCAGCCTGGGCAACTTGGCAAGACCTTGTCTCTACAAGAAATGAAAAAATTAGCCGGATGTGGTGGCATGCACTTGTAGTTCCAGCTGCTTGAAAGGCTGAGGCGGAAGGGACATCTGAGCCCAGCAGGTCTAGGCTGCGGTGGCCGTGAGTGTGCCACTGCACTCCAGCCTGGGAAACAATGAAAATCCTATTGAGCCGGGCTCGGTGGCTCAGCCTGTAATCCCACACCTTGGGAGGCTGAGGTGAGTGGATTGCCTGAGCTCGCGGGTTTGAGACCCGCCTGGGCAGGCGAAACCTCATCTCTACAATAAATCAAAAAAATTAGCCGGGCGTGGTAGCGCACGCCTGTAGTTCCGGCTACTCGGAAGGCTGAGGTGGAAGGATCGCCGGAGCCCAGCAGGTCGAGGCTGCAGTGGCCACTGCACTCCAGTCTGGGCGACAGGGTGAGACGCCAACTCAAAAAAAATAAAAATAAAAATAAAAATAAAAAATAAAATTGAGATCACACAATAACTATATACATAGTGCTATACCTGGCTTTTATCACTTATCATAGTTTTACAGTATTTTATGATATTTTTTTCTGATTTGTTAAATATACACCAGTTTATTGCCACCCAGCAATGTATGAAAATGCATTCAAGCACCCTTACCATGAAAAAGATAAAGTTGTTAGCTAAATATTTTATTTATATTTTTCTTAGAAAATAAGCTCTGTTTTGTGACCTTCATGACTCCTGTTATTTTTTTGAGAATGATTGTTGTTCATTGTACTCATTAGTGATTAATATTGTCTTCTAAGTGCATAATGAGAGTCCTTTATGAATTATAAATACTAATTTTCCTGTGATTTTTTTCCAGCTTTTAAAATTTTCCCCCTTTTTCACAAAACAAAGTAGAATAAATAATACAGGATTATAACTGCAAAAGCAGTTAACCAGTAGAAGACGTATACACAAAACAATCTGGATAGGAAGATAGGCTTATTTACAATGAGGAAACATAAAATTACTTTTCATATGAAACATTAAAAAAGAAAATCAAATATATGCTACAATGGGCACCACTGTTTACAGCAACATTAAAGAGCAGGAAAACATATTTTTTTTCTCTTTTTTTGTTCAATTTAAAGTTTAAACATAACATAGTAGTTTGTTACTATGTCAGCTTAGCCAGGCTTATTTTCCAAAAGTTCCTGTCCTATAAGGTTTTGGTTTCATACTGATCACAAAAGAAATCTGCATGAATGTAGAAGGCCCAACTGTAGTAGCAGCCATATTTTTTGTGCTCAGAAGATTAATGTAGCTCATCATCCACTGTGGAATCTCACACTTGACACTGATCTATGGTCTCACTTTGACAACATGGGACCCAACAGAAAGCCTTTTTCCAGCATCTTATAGACCTGAGCCAAGTGAGCTTGCAGGTCTATGATAAAGGGCTACAGATTTGCCTGCATGTTTGCCCCTGCAGTGGTTTGAGGCAGACAGAAAATGATCTGAGTTCCAATTCATGGTGTTCTGTCTGTTGTGGGTATTGAATATATTCAGTTTTTCTTTCTGACTTCTGCTCTGGCTAATAGCTGTAATGCCTTCATTCTTAACACCAGATGCAGAGACAACGGCATTGCAGAGATGCCACTCCAGTTTCCACAGTTGTGTACAGTCTCGTTCCTATATAAAATCCCATATTCTAGATCACTATCATTGTTCTGCTTCTCTAATAGAACCCTGACTGAGACAGTCATTGCATTGCTAATAAAAGGAGTTCCAGATCAGTAGCCACTAGCCACTGTTGCCATCAAGCACTTGAAATGTAATCAGGACTGAGATTTGCTGGAGCTATGAAACACATACCAGATTTCAAAGACAGTAAGAAAACAAACAAAACTATCTCAATAGTTTTTATATTAACTACATATTTTAAAAAACAGGCCAGGCATAGTGGTTAACTCCTGTAATCCCAGTACTTTGGGAGGTCGAGGCAGGAGGACTGCCTAGGAGTTCAACACCAGCCTAGGCAACATAGACAGACCGTGTCTCTACAAACAATAAAAAAATTAGCCAGGCATAATAGTGCTCCCAGCTACTAGGGAGATTGAGGCAGAAGGATCACCTGAGCCCAGGAGGTCAAGGCTGTGGTAAGCCATGATTGTGCTACTGAACTCAAGCCTAGGCAACAGTGAGACCCTGACATTAATATAATACAATAGAATATAATATAATATAATATAATATAATATAATATAATATAATATAATATAATATATAATATAATGTAGTTCTGATATATTGGTTTAAATAAAATAATTAATATTGATGTCACCCATTTTTACATTGTTCATGTGGCTACGAAAAATGTTAACAATATATAGGTGGCTTGCAATTGTAGCTCACCTTGTTTTTTTGACAGACATTAATGTTGCAGAGAAACAGACCTTAGGAATTAGTTCCTAGAGTTGGTTACAAGATGTCTGGAATTGGTCTCTGATTGTATTTTTTAAATATATGCTTTTTTTTGAGTTGAAGTCTCACTCTGTCACCCAGGCTAGAGTGCAGTGGCATACTCACAACCACCCCAGCATCAACCTGCTGGGCTCCAGCAATCTTTCAGCCTCAGCCTTCCAAGTAGCTGAAACTACAGGCATGCACCACCATGCCTAGCTAATTTTTGATTTATGGTAGAGATCATGTCTCACCAAGTTGCCCAGGCTGGTCTCGAACTCATGGACTCAGGCAATCCACTCGCCTCAGCCTCCCGAAGTGCTGGGATTACAGGCTGAGCCACTGAGCCCAGGCTGATTAAAGATATTAATGACTTTTTTTTCCCATATGTGAAGAAAACACTCATAGTCCATGGCAAGCATTAGTAAAACATATCCTTAGCCATCACCTGTAGACACCTATAATGAAGTACCTACAGAGGCAAAGATTTGGGTGACCAAAATCTTCATTAGTGATACTGGACATAATAGTGAAAGTGAGCATGTGCTGAAGATGGTTAGTTTCTTCTAAGTGCACTGGAAAACTTAGAGAAGGAACATGCTAAAGCAGGGCTCAAAATTTCCAGTTCAAAATCTATATCCTAGTTTTCAGTATTGTTGGAATTTGTAGTCTCATTTTTATATAAACTCTTTTCAGTCTATGTCACTAAATTTCCTTTGCCCGAATCTGGTATGTAATTAATTTTTTTTTCAAGCTTACTCATTTTCTTCATGCTTATTAACAAACACAAACAACATGATTAATTTTATTTAATTAATTTTTCTATTTTTATTGAGAACTTTATTATTACGCATCTGCAGTTGGCAAAATAGATACTCAGCCACAAAAGAGATAAAATAAATGTGTATATTTACTTGTTCAAGTTATCTCAAAACAAGAGACATGTTCAGAAAAGATAGTCAATTTTATTAAGTTTTGAGCAATAGGAACATGAATTTTCTTCAGATTGTGGGAATAAGCTTCTAGAAACAACTTTTTCATTTATTCTTCCACATTTATACAGAGCTATATAGGTGGCTTCTGTGTGCGACTTGCAATTCCAATGGAATTTCATTTCACCTGAAAAAACAAAGAGCACTGTAAAAGTAATTGTTAATTATAAAAATAGCATATTTTTTCTCTTGTCTTCTCATGACTGATTTAAAAAGCAATGGTTATAAAATTATCTATATACATATATATAATACAATATAACATTGAGTCTATTTCACTTAGAGATGCAACATATGTTCTATATTTGCCAATAATAACAGAAATAAGGTGAGAGGGAGCAGAATTGTAATGGTCTAAGGAAATTATTAAAATTGGTAAAGTAATAATTAAAACAATGTAGTGTTGAGTTTGTAACATTAATAGAGGCAACGTGTATAACAAGAATATTACAAAAAGTGGCTGGTGCTGTGGTGCATGCCATCACTTTGGGAGGCCAAGGGAAAAGGATTGCTTGAGCCCAGAAGCTTGAGACCAGCCTGGGCAACATAGTGAGACCTTGTCACTACAACAAAATTAAAAAAAAAAAAAGCTAGGTGTGGTGGCTGCAGTCCCAGATACTTGGGAGGCTGAAAAGTGAGAATCATTTGAGCCCAGGAGTTCAAGGCTGGGGTGAGCCATGATTGCATCACCGCACTCCAGTCTGAGCAACAAAGTGAGACCCCAAATAAAAAATAAATAGACAAAATAAAAAATTTTAAAAATCTACAAAAAGGAAGGAAGAGAATAGAGTTATATAGGAGCAACAATTCTACATATCACTTAAATTAAACTAAAATAAGTCTAAAGTTAGTTCCAATAAGTTGAAATTATATGGCAAACCCTAAAGCAACTGCTAAAAAAATACAAAAAGTAAAAAAAAAAAAATTAAATTTAAATGCCACATTAAAAAAATTTACTTAATGCAAAAAAAGCTGCAAAAGAAAAATAGAAGGACAAAAAAAAATCACAAACCATATAGAAAAAAAAGTACAAAATGGCATAAATCCAAATATCTATAACATTAAATGTAAAGGTATTAAACAGTGCAATCAAAAGGCAGAGATTTTCAAAGTTGATTTAAAATATTCCAACTACATAGTGTCTGGAAGAGACACACTGCAAATTGAGCAATATAAATAGACTGGCTATACAAAGCTGAAAAATATATTAGGAAAACAGCAACCTCTTACAAACGATTAAAATGTAGAATTTATGTTATTACACATCTGCAGTTGACAAAATAGATACTTAGCCACAAAAGAGATAAAATAAATTTGTATATTTACTTGTTCAAGTTATCTCAAAACAAAAGACATGTTCAGAAAAGATAGTCAATTTTATTAATTTTTGATCAATAGGAACATGAATTTTCTTCAGATTGTGGCAATAAAGCTTCTAGAAACAACTTTTTCTAATTCTTCTTCCACATGTATACAAGAGCTATATTGGTGGCTTCTGAGTGCCACCTATATATAACCACAAAAAAGATACTAGCAAATGGAATCCAGCAACATATAAAAAGAATCATACAACATGACCAAGTTGGAGTTAACCCAGAATGCAAGGTTGGTTCAAAATTCGAAAATACATTAATGTAATGTATTATATATCAATTGAGTAAAAAACAAAAATCTCAATAGATAGACAAAGCCCATTTGACAAAATTCTATACCATTTCATGATAAAAATACTCAAGAACCTTGAAATAAAGGGAATTTATGACACTGATAAAGAACATCTATGTGAAAACCATAGCTATCATCATACATAATGCTGAAGAATTGGGTGCTTTCCCCATCAGACCAGAAATAAGACAAAGATATTTACTATCACCATTCCTATTCTATATTGTACTGGAATTTCTAGCTAGGGATATTGGTGAAGAAAATCAATAAAAGTCATCCACATCGGAAAAAAAAGAATTATGACTAACTCTAGTCATAGATTATATGATTTTATATACAGAAAAATTCTAAGGAATTATTTGCAAAACTATTAGAATTAATGAGTCAGCAAGATTGCAAGAAACATGATATATATGTGAAAATTAGTTGAATTTTTATACACTTACAGTGATCAATCTGGAATAGAAATTTTAAAAAAAGTATTCACAAGTGTCAAAAGAATAAAATATGTAAGAATAAATGTAACGAAAGAAGTTCAAATTGTATATACTCTTAGAACTACAAAACAAACTACAAAACAAATTTTAAAAATTTAATTACATTTGAAAAAGAATCCCATGGTCATGAATTGGAAGATTTAACGTTACAGTGGCTGATTCCCAAACTGGTTTATAGATGCAATGCAATCAGAATTTCAGCTTACTTCTTTATAGAAATTGACAAGCTGATTCTGAATTCCACATGGGATTTCAAGGGACCTAGAATAACCAAAACAATTATGAAAAAAACAAAGTTGAGGACTTACACTTCCTAATTCTAAACTTTCTACAAGACATAGTAACATGACAATGTTGTACTTGCACAAAGGTAGACCTAGCGATCCACAGAACAGAATTGAGAGTCCAGAAATAAAACCACACATCTATGGCTAATTGATTTTTGACATGGGTACCATGACTATTCATTGAGGAAAAAATTGTCTCTTCAAAAAATGGTCCTGAGACAACTGGATAGACACATGCAAAAAAATGAAGTTGGATACTTTTCTCAAACTATATATAAAAATTTGCAAATAATTAGTGTATTGAACCAAAATGGATCAAATACCTAAATGTAAGAGCTAACACCCTAACACTTTTAGAAGAAAGCCTAGGAATGAACTGAAAAACTCAGAAAAAAGCATGGGGTGAATCTATATGATTTTGGACTTTGCGAAGGATTTTTAGATGTAACAGCCAAATCACAAGCAACAAAAGAAAAATATAGATAACCTTATCAAAACCTGAAAATTTTTTTTGCTGGGATGGACACTATCAAAATAGTGAAAAAGACAACCTACAGAATGAAAGGAATAATTGTCAATTATATATCTGATAAAGGACTTGCATATAAAATATATAAAGAATTATCACAAATAATATAACAATGAGACAATTTAAAAATTTAGTAAATGATTTTTTTTTTCAAATCAGCATTTTTTTCTTTTTTTTTTCTCTCTTTTAATTTGTATTTAAAATTGTGAGGTACAATTCTGGCCTAAGTATACAACTATTCATCGTGCAGGACACTTCTCAAAAGAAGACGTAAGAGCAGTCAACAGATACATGAAAAAATGCTCCACTTCGCTAGTCATCAAGGAGATGCAAATTAAAACTACACTGAGATACCACCTAACTCCAGTCAAAATGGCCATCATCAATAACTCAAAAAATAACAGATGCTGGAGAGGATATAGCAAAAAGGGAACACTTCTACACTGTTGGTGGGAGTGCAAACTAGTTCAGTCTCTGTGGAAATCAGTGTGGCAATTCCTAAACATTCTAAAAATCGACCTTCCATATGACCCTGCAATCCCCCTACTGGGAATATACCCAGAAGAACTCAGGTCACTCTATAAAATCATACTTGCACACGTATGTTATTGCAGCATTGTTCACAATAGCAAGAACATGGAACCAGCCATGCTGCCCATCAAAAGAGGACTGGATTAAAAAAAAAAATGTGGTACAATGGAATACTACACAGCCATAAAGAAGAACAAAATCATGAACTTCACAGCAACCTGGATGGAATTAGAGCTTATAATACTGAGTGATCTCTCACAGAAACAAAGAGCTGATTATCACATGTTCTCACTCATAAGTGGACCTTGAACAACTACCATATTACTGTAAGAAAAGGATTGAAAGTGGTGAGAAACTGGAGGGGGTGGAGGGTGGGGAGGTGGGATTGACAGTAGTCGATATCTGCCTGGGGAAGGGGAGGGCACATCTAGTAAATGATTTTAATAGATATTCCTTCAAGTGACCATCAAGCATATGAAGAGATGCTCAACATCATTAGCTATCAGGAAAATGTAAATCAAAATCACAGTGAAATACTACCTCACACCCACCATTAGAGCAAAAATTTTAAAAAGACAGGTAAAGAAATACAGGTGGCAAAAAATTTTGACCCTCATAAACTGTTGGTAGAAATGTAAAATGGTATAGCTGCCTTGAAAAACAGTCTTGCTGGACACAGTGGCACATGCCTATAATCCCAGCTACTTGGAAGGGTCAGGCAGGAGGATCACTTGAGCTCAGGAGTTCAAGACCAGCCTGGGCAACATAAGGAGACTCCATCTCAATATAAAAAAAGAAAAGAAGTGATAAACAATCTGACAGTTTCTCAAATGACTAAACACAGAGTTACCATATGACACTCCACTCCTACATTATAGATACAAAAAAAAAAAATGAAAGCATATGTCCAGACAAAAAATTTACATGCATGTTTATAGCTGCATTATCCAAAACAGCCAAAAAAGTGAAAAAAATTCAGTAAAACAACCTAAATATCCTTTAACAGACTAATGGATAAACAAAAGACTTACAACAACAGAATAATATTCCTATAAAAAGGAATGAAAAATGGATATATTTGTCAACTTAAAAACAAGAAGCTGAGGCAAAATTAATTAGAGAGTTTATTTGGCTCAAGCAAAAGGATTGCAACCTGGGAGCATAGTTGCCTTAAATATACACTCCAATTAGCAGCTGTTACAAGTAGATTTTTAAAGGAGAAAAAGAGACAGTTTCTAAGTTGTTTACCAAGAATTTACATTAAAATAACATAAGCTATTGATTGGCTCTATGTTGTTCTTTGTATCATAAATGCCAGGAACATGAAGATAAACGGCCAGGCAACTACCAAGGAACAAAATGAATTTAAACAAGTGCTCCCAAGCAAGGGTGTAAGAAAAAGGGTTTGGGGCGACTGATGAAGTCCCAGACACATGTCTCTCTGGGCCTGATAAATTTTGCATCCCTCACATAGCTCAGACTGCTCTGAATTTTTTTTTTTTAAATCATATGTTACAACTTGAATAAACCTTGAACACATTATGTTAAGTAAAAGAAGTCAGGCACAAAACTCCACATATTACACGATTCCATTCATAAGAAAGTCCAGAATAGGGATGTCTATAGAGATAGAAAGTAGATTAGTGGTGGCTTAGGGATGCAGAGAGGTGGGAGGATATGGAGGTAATAACTAAAGGATATGGGATTTCTTTTTGAGGTGATTAAAATCTTCTAAAATTGATTGTAATGATGATGACACTAATCTGTGAATATACTAAAAACCATTAAATTCTATACTTTAAACAGATACATTGTATGATATGTGAATTATATCTAAATAAGATTATTTAAAATAACCATTAATTCATTGCTCTCAATTCCAAGATTTGTCCAAATACATTTACAATGTGGAAAGCTAGTTTCTGTTCACTGTGGTATAAGTCAGGGTCAGTCTTACCACTGTCTTCATTTGGGAGCTCAACTGGTAAAAAGAAAAAAAAAAAGATGGCTTCACTCACATTATGTGGTTCCTCATTGTGGGTGGCTACAACAGTGAGGAGCAGACTGATCCTCAATCTCCATGGACACTTTCACACGTCAAGACTGAGTATTTGTTCGTAAAGGCTTGATCCCAAGTGTGAAATAGAAGCTACATGTCTCTGCAGGCCTACGTTAGAGATTTCATAATGGCACATCTACCACACTCTTTGGATCAAAGCAAGTCACAAGGCCAGTCCAGACTTAAAGTGAAAGGAATTAGATTCTGACTCTTCATGGAAGTCATGAGCAAGGGAAGCATAGGGTGGTAAAGCTGTTGATTGTCATATTTAGCAAAGATCTATTACAGTATTCCATCTTTAAACACTCATCGCCCAAACAGCAAATATACAAGCAAACCTCTCTGGAGCCTGTATCTGTCCCAGCTCTCTTACCTCTCTTTCTCTT
>CAUYQG010039250.1:0-22946 GCA_963574415.1 Tarsius wallacei | reverse complement strand
GGATGGACTAAGGGTCTATCATACTGAGTGATCTATCATAGAACTGAATACCCCATATTCTCACTCATAAGTGGACCTTGAACAATTATAATACTATAAGAAAGGGATTAGCAGAAGTTGGAAACTGCCAGGGGAGGGGGCAGGCAGGATTGGCAATAGTGGGAAGCTGCCAGGAAAGGGAGGGGCACACCTCATCAGCAAGGTTACCTGCATAATGAAAATTTGCATACTTAACCCTGAATCGTACCCCACATCTTCAAAATAATTTTTTTTTTAAAGATTAAGAAAATGTGGTACGTATACATGATAGAATATTATGCAGCCATAAAGAACAAAATTATGTCCTTCACAGCAACATGGATGTAGTTGGAATCTATCAAACAAACAAAGAACTGAATACTGCATGTTCTCACTCATGAGTGGGTCCTGAACACGAGTCACATTGGCATAGGATGGGATTGGCAGTCGTAAGGCAAGTCTAGGGAGGGAGGGAGGGGGGCATGGAATACATGGCTACATAATGAGTACCTGGTCCACTACCGGGGGAAAGAGGGCCAGCTAGAACTCAAACTTCACCTGCATACAGCTTATTTATGTTGCAAACCTTCACTTGTACCTATAACTCTAAAATAAATAAAACAAAACATCAAAAGAACTCCTATACCTCAACAGTTAGAAGACCAACAACCCAATTTTAACAGTGAATGAAATATTTAGACTCACTTCACAAAATAGGCAAATATATAGCCAGTAAAAACATCAAAAGATGCTCATCATCCACAGGCATAAGAGAAATATACATTTAAATGACAGTGAGATACCACTGTATATTCACTAGGTCTAAAGTCACAAAGGCCAATGAAAGCACATGCTGGCAAGAATGGGATGAATTGGAACTTGCTGGTGGGAATGCGGAACTCTTCTCAAAAAGACAATTTAGAAATTGTATTCACAATAGCCCAAACCTGGAAACACTACAAACATACAGCATGCTCATACAACAGAGTAGCACTCGGCAATAAGAAATAATAAATGATAAACACACGCAACAACACAATGAACCTCAACAGGACTACACTGTGAAAAGCTGAATACAAAAGGCTGCAAGGCCATATATCATATGACTACATTTATATCAACTCACAGAGGAGGGGAAAAAATCATCATACAGAAAGCAGGCTAGAGGTCACCAATGGTTTCCTAGAAGAGGGACAGACTGCCATGGGGCATGGCAATTTTCAGAGGGCAATGGGAATCCTCTGGTGGTATTTCATGAATGTACACAACTGACAAAACTCACTGAACTGTACATGCTAAGTGAAAGCAACATATTGTGCCAAAGTGATACATCCATAAAATTAGTGAAGAAACAAACAAAGAGTGGCTAGGTAAGAGTCTGAGTAGAAATGAGCACCAGATAGCATTTAGTTGATGAAATTCCCACAAGGCACTAACCAAGATGTTAGGAAGTGATATTGGTATTTGTTTTTCTATTTTGGTGTTTCATTTAAAAATATTACTCATCAGAAGATTAAAAAGTAGAATATAAAATAAGGTTCCAAATCCCCAAGGGGAAGAAAATAAATTGTAGCCTAAATAATTCAGAATTGTATTTACATGCAAGAACTACTGTGAATATTTTTCTTTTGTACATCAGAAAAAAAAATCCTAGGCTCTCATTGCTTCCTTTTATGTGTAGGGAGGCTTCACTGCCATTCTTTGTGTGGAAGGGAATCCATGGGCTCTTGGCTCCAATCCCAACCTACCTTCAATGTCCTTTTCACTCTCCAGGAACATGACTTAGTTTCTCATCCCCCATTTTTTTTTTTTTTTTTAATCACAGAGAGAGCTCAAGGTATAAACTCTGTTGAAAATTCTAACTCTGACTGAAATGTGTCTCTCATTACATAGCCTAAAGCAGTGCTGAATGATGGCATGTCTCTACACTAGAAACAATCCAAAGCTGGTGAGTACTGAAACTGGAGCCTATAGGTTACTTGTTGCTCAGCAACCAATTTTTTGAGAACTACAAGCATCCAAAACTCTATTGGCAACTAAAGGAAGCATTTCTTAAATTCTTTATTCAATGCACATGTTTTACATTTTTTCTATGCATATGAAAAAATGGAACAGAGATTGGGAGTTTAAGAAGCATTTTATTATGAAATTTCTATGCCACGTGTAAGTCATCTAACCTTTATGGGTCTCGAGTTCTACAACTATAAAATTAGCTATCCTAGGTTATCTTGAAGTTGCCTTCACAGTCTTAGATTTATGATTTCAAATGCAGGGAGAAAACCCACCAATATCCCTTAAAAGCAAATTTTATTCAAGATCTCTGTCAGAGTTTAGACAGGAAAAAAAAAAAAGGCAACAACTTCAAGGAAGTACCCTACTGCAGTGGTTGCTAAGGAGACCAGCTGCATAGTTGTTCGGGTTATTAATCAGTAATATCTTCCCAAGTAGTCAGCCATAGTAGCAGAAATACCACCATAAGAACAAAATCCCTTTCAATAGATTTGAATATACAGTGGCTTCTGATTAAAGTTCAAATTTCCATGGTGGAATTAATTTATTGTTAGCTGTTAACAATTTATTGCATCAATTTTGAGTGTTGAGACAAACCAGGTGAATTTTGAAGAGAGAAATCGAAGCAAGAAAGATCTAGAATATGACAGGGCTTGAGGAGGAAAAAAGATTAAGCGTAGCTTCACAAGAAAAAAATTCCAGATTAAAGGGAAGCTTGTAGATATCTTAAAGAAGTCGAGGGAATAGAGGCAATATGATGAGAAAAGAGACATGATGAGACATGGTAAGGCTGGAGGTAGGAGAATATTGAGGATAACTTGTTTGACAGTGGTGTCCAGAATCAGCATGCTGCATGCGTGAGGTGTACAGGTAGAAAGAGTAACAAAGCTTATTGCCTAACAAAAAGGGATTTCTTTTTTCTAATTCTAATTTTGAATTTCTAATTCAAAATTTTATAGAGCATGTTTTAGATATACTCTAATTCTTACTATTATGTTATTAAAACAGCAAATTTATTGGTGTAAGAATAAGATTACATTTCTATGTTTATTTCATAAAGAAACCATCTGAGCTTAGTATCATGCCTAAAGGAGCTTTACTTAAAAAATATATATATATATTCTTAATGTTATATAATATTAACATAGTAGTAATATTAATTAATTATAATGTTACTATGATACTATTATTATTTTTGATTGACAAATCACAATTGTATACATTTATGGCTATACATATTTATACACACACATCTATGTGTATACAATATGGCATAATGAAGTCAAGCAAATTAATATATCCATCACCTTGCTTGCCTATAATTTTTTATGGTGAGACATTTGGAATTTACTGTTAGCTCTTTTGAAATACATAATACAATGTTATTAACTATAGTTACCCTGTTTTTAATCTTTGAAGGAGAGAATACAAATGAAAAACTTTAAGTAGCTGAGCCCCTCAGACCTTAAGAAAAAGTTGTTTGTTTTATTTTGTTTTGCTTTTTTCTAAATCTTACATATACATAGTTTTTATGAAAATTATTATATCTGTTCAGGTAGCTCAGATACAATTTTTGGGTTAATGTTTCCTAGAGCTAATATGCAATGGATATTTGAAGATTTTCCCCTTTGTGACACATTTGAACAAGTACTTTTATAGCATTTCAGTAAGTTCTTGAATCTTCCTTGGCTGCATAAACTAAATTGCATTTCTTAAAATGAAATGGTAAACCAAAGAATAAAGTAATCCCGTGCATGCTAATACTCATTCCATACCTATATCACTCAATACAATCTTAAGGTGCTCTACGGTGTAATCAATTTCAAAAGTATAAGTAAATTCAGAACTGGGTGATTCACCACTGTCCACTTGGCTAGAAGTCATTAGGTTCCCCCATAAAATATGTAAACTTCAAAATAATAAGTTTTGAAGAGAAATACCCCAGATATATAATGTTAGGAATTAGGGGGAAAAATTAGGAGAGATAGAATTCTGTGTCAACTGCTATGGAAAACAGTATGGGGGTTCCTCAAAAGATTACAACTAGAACTGCCCTGTGATTCAGCAATACTACTTCTGGGTACTTATCTAAAAGAATTGAAATCAGGATCTTGAAGAGATATTAACACTTCCATGTTAATTGCAGAATTATTCACAATAGCTGAGGCATGGAAGGAACTTAATATTCATCGATGAATGAGTAAAGAAAATGTGAGATACATATTATATACACACACACAAATACACACACACACAATGAACTATTCAGTCTTAGAAATGAAGGAAATCCTGCATGATGTGGCAACATGGATGAACCTTGGGAATATTATGCTAAGTGAAATATATCAGACACAGAAAGACCTCAGACACAGAAAGGTATCTATAACAGTCAAGCTCATAGAAGCAGACAGCATAATAGTTGTTGCCAGGGTCTGGAAGATGGGAAATTGGAGAGTTGTTAATGGGGGGAGGTTATAAAGTAGCTATGTAAGATGAATAAGACCTAGAGATCTGCTGTGCCCACAGCTAACAATAATGTTTACTTAAAAATCTATTCAGAGGGTAGAGCTCATGTTAGATGTTGTCTTAGTCTGTTTTGTGTTGCTATCATGGAATACTTGAGTATGGGAATTTATAAAGAAAAGATGTTTATTTGGCCCATGTTTCTGTAGGCTGTGCAAGAAGCATAACACCAGCATTTGCTGTGGTGATGTCTCAGGCCATTTCTAACCATGGGGGAAGAAAAAGGGGAAGCAGGCATGACATGTGGCAAGAGATGGAGCAAGAGAGGGACGGGAGTTGCCAGACTATTTAAACAGTCAGCTCAATTGTGAACTAATAGAGTGAAAACTCACTTATCACCAAGGAAGAGCACCAAGTCATTCACAAAGGATCTACCCCCATTACCCAAACTCTCTCACTAGGCTCCATTTCCATCATGGGGGTCACATTTCAACATGAGCTTTGGAGGGGACAACAAATTATATCAGGTATTCTTACCACAATAAAAATAAGAACATTTTAGCCAAAGAGAAAAAAATGCCTGTGTACTCCAAGAACATTTTCTTTATAACCCAGCTCAAGAGTTGTCAAACAAAATGTTACTTAAGGCTGTGAAAAGCAGTAGACTATAAGGTAGGTGGGGGGGGGGGGAACAAGTGGTTTGCCTGGAGAAGACATTACCATGAGATACACAGTCTAAGTAGAAGAAGAGCTCTTCTCAAGCAGTTGAGTGTATGAACTGTGTGCTTACCAGGTGCAGGCAAGGAGGGACAACACATCAGAAGAGTGTGTTTTTGAGACAACAGTGCTAAAAGAAGGGAGACATTAAGAGTAATTTTAAGCAGCTATGATTTTTGGAGACGAAGATACGTCTAAAGATAAATTTTCAGTTTTCTTGTCAAGTACAGGCTGCCACTTTGAGAACATATTTGTCGAAAATTGATATTATTCTTCACAAATTGGAATCCTAGAGGAGTCAAAACTTTTGTCTCATTGTTGTAAAATTGTAACTTTCTAGGACAGTAGTAAATTGAATATTCCTTTTATTTTGTTCATCATCATAGAATCACAAATTATGTCTTTATCCAGAGCTTTCCCCTTTCTCTTTCCTGATCAGTATTTTTCTGACAGTATTTATACTCTCTACAAAGGGCAAGCCAGACATTAACTCTAAAAGAAGTGCGAAGGACTGTCTAACAAAAATGGTGTTTTACAAATAGCAGAAGATATAAAAACTTGTATATATTAAAAACATGTTCTATTTAATTTAAAATTTAAATTTCATTATCCACTTACTGGTAATCCCTGGTTTTGCTTGAAAATATTAGTTATCATTATTAAATAAATAAATCTGTTACCACAAACTTCGGAGCAGAATGTATAGAGTTGCCCATATGAGGACTAGCTCAATTACAAATCAGTGGAGTCTGAAGAATCGGCTATTAAAGCTTTCAATTTAGAGCTCATAGTTGGAACCACCCATTAGTTTTCTCTGTGATGTAATAATTTATATGTATGTCACTCTGAGTTAGAAGGCACACCTCAGCAGCACATTTTCTGTCTTCTGAAAAATGACTACTTAATCCTCTGAGGTACCTGCCAGAATAAACTGAACAGAATTATAAGTTTTCTGTATGTTCTTTTCTATAAATGTAGCATGAAATTTGGTAGTTGTCCATACAGATTTTTCAAGTTGAAGCAACAACAAAAAACCACAGACAGAAACTTAATATTGTTATTATATTTGATGTATATTTTTACAGTACTTAAAACCAATAAAAAAGTTGCAAAGAATGTTTTCAGAATATCATTACAGTTTACATTGTTCTAAAAAAGTCTAGCATTGTATACTTGTATGACCTTTATAAATATACAAACAAATATACATTATTTTATGCTTTTTTTAGTTATGCATATATGTGTGTGTGTTTGTGTACATGCTCACAAAAAGCATCATTTCACTCATTATTTGCATATTCATCTAGTCTGTTTAAAGCACTCACTCTTGATAGTTGGAGGGGAGAAGAAGAATCATCTTTCTATGTTGGAGTTACGGATTACTGAAAAGATGGTTAAGATATTCCCAAGAACATGGAGGACCAGATGGATGAGCCTGTGATCTTCACTAAGGAAAGTATAACTCTAATGGACTCAATGGACTCTAATGTTTTATCAAGACTCTAGAGGATGGAGCAGTTTCTTAAACCAGTTTTATCAGGAAATTCCATTCAGAATTGCTAGCATCCAATCCTCTGTCCACCAGTCCAGATTGTCTGGTGTTCGGCTATTCCTGGTGAAGTTTGTGTTTCTACAACACAGCAAAAAGTGAACACCAGGATTTTTAAGCCTTCCTTTTACCTCCCTCTCCTTCCATATTTCTTATTTTAACTTATTTTCTGGGGCAAAAAGGTTGAAAAGAAGAACAAATAATAATGGCACATTAAAGAAGCCACTAACTACACTTCTTTAATTTTTATTGTATATTAATTGACTCTAGGGGAAAACTGTCTGCCATGGAAAAGACATTTTAAAAAATGTTTATGACTTTTAAATTTATATCTAAGAAAATATGGCATCTAAAGATTCTCAATACATGGTAGTTTCCATCCCAAACTGAAACTTACTTTGAAAAGTAAAGTAAAATGGTGGAAAAGTAAATGTTTTGCTGAGTGAAGACCTGGACTTGAATCATCATTGGTCTACCTACTCTCTGTGGCACTTTGACAGATTCTTGATACTTTATAGTTATCAGTTTCTTCATCTGTATTAAGGAACTAATGAACTCTGAATATAGAAGAGAGAGGAATATAATCTAAATACACAATGATTTCTTAACAATTATCGGTTCCTTCCCATTAAACATATGTGTATAATTTTTCATCTTCACATTTTTCAAATTAAGGAATTAATGATAACATTTATTGAACATTTACTATGTTTCAGGCACTGGGCTAAGTGCTTTCATATATTAACCCATTTTATTATTATAACAACTCCATTAATTAGGAACTATTATATTCTCTATCTTACAGTCGAGTAAAATGAGGCATGTAGAGTTCCTCTAATTTGTCTGAGGTTGCAAAACCAGTAGTCTGGTTTTCCCATCTTCTCTGTGTTGCTATCCATTAGGCTACAGATCACTTTACTAAAGCATCAAGTCCAAATATTTCTCTTAAATAAATATTCTATAAAATTTTAGGAAAAGATTTGCATCTGAAATAATAAAGCAGTCAATTAAAATATTCTATTCTGCTTATTTTTTAATTGAACTACAGAAGAAAGTTAATTCCAGAGATAAATGAAAAATCCCGAATTCAGATGTGATCACTAAAAATTGGATTGATCTCCTCGCTGCTAAATATCATCTAGTCTACCTAATTCCCTGAAAAATAGGCAACTACATGCACACCACTGGAATTGGACATGCTTGATTACTGAGGCTAATCTCAATATTCCCAGATTATTTTGATATGCATAAATGAGAAATTGTATTTAGAAATATGCTAAACACTCCATAACAATAAAAAATTAAATATATTGAAGAAAGAAAGATGACAGTTTTAATACATCAAACTTTTAGCAGTGAAGGACAGATAATTATTTATTCCGAATGGTTTAGCCTCCACCTTTCTGTAGTTGGAGGGGTGTGTGTGTGTGTGTGTGTGTGTGTGTGTGTGTGTGAATGTTGTGTGCCTACAAAGCTTTTTAAGCCCAGTAAGGTCGGGTGATTCTCTCAAACTTTTTCAGCCATTGGCCTGAAGCAATGTCTCTCTGACCTAAGGTTGATGAATCCGATGATTGATTACACTTGTACTGAGCGAGTTGCCAGAGGTGAGAGATATGAGTATCCCTGAATCCGTTATTATCTTACACTCTATAGCTTTCCTTTACTTCTGGCACCAACATTGTACATTGACCCCTCGATCACCACCTTCATTTTCACATTCAAAACTCTTACTGAAGAGTTCCAAATGTCACAAAGATAAGATACATAAATACACGGAAGAAATAGAGAATCTTCAGTTCTATTTGTATTCGCTTTAATCCTTCCAGTAAGAAGACATCGACACATACCACTTTCTGGCTAGCAAACTACAATAAAGGAGGAATTTGCCAGGAGAACACATGTTTTTCTTCCTAGAAAAAGAACTGATTTAGGCTCTTGAGAAATACCTTGGATGTGTGTGTGTGTGTGTGTGTGTGTGTGTGTGTATGTGTGTGTGTGTAATCCTAATTTAAACAGAATATTGGTTTGTTGGTTGTTTATCTGACTTACCAGTGAATTTTTAATGTAGTCTACCTATAAGCAAATACTAAGACAGGGGTTGGCTTTGTTTCACTTTAGCACATGTACTTCAGTATAGTAGTACCTTCTAGTTTTATTGTCAGGTAGACGTTAAGTAACACTTTTTGATTTAAATCTCCACGTTGCCTTCCCAGAACTCATGCATTTTCGTGTACGCAGGCAACATAAAAAGAAAGTCAGAGGTTGGCTTAGTTTTCCCATTGTCTGTCATGGCAGCTATGGCATTTCTCCTTCATTTGACATAGCCATTGCTTTCTTCAAGCTTCTAGAAGCCATCCTTAAGGCATGTTTGCAAGGTCTTCTAGGGTCCTTGTCAGAATGTAAAATCCTGTACCCATTTTAATAAACTCTTTCTCATCTAACTTTATGTTCCTCTCTTCCTTCTTGAGGCAGCACCTTCAAACTTCTGTCCCATGCATAGTCTCATGTTTCCTGACCTTACAAAGTGGTTAGATTCCGCAGCTCTTTCGGCATTTAGTGCCTTTCTTCCCTTAGCAGATTCCTTTTATCTCTGGACATCTTACATCGTTTCTCAACCACCTGATACATTTTACTTACCAGTGTATTACATTTCATGAGTGTTCTATCCCAGTGCAACTTTAGTGAAGATTTTTTTTTTTTTTTTTGAGTTGGAGTCTCTGTCGCTCAGGCTGGAGTGCAGTGACACGCTCACGGCCAACCCAGCCTCGACCTGCTGGACTCCAACGAGCCTTCTGCCCCAACCTTCCAAGTAGCCGAAACTACAGGCGCCCCTACCACACCCGGCTAATTTTTGATTTATTGTAGAGACGAGGTTTTGCCAAGTTGCCTGGGCTGGTCTCGAACCTGCAGGTTCAGGCAATCCACTCGCCTTGGCTTCCCAATGTGCTGGGATTACAGGCTGAGCCACCGAGCTGCCCGTGAAGAATATTAAGAGTTACATCATTACCTTGTTCCAGGATATATCTGTTCTCTATCTAACACCAAGCATTTGATCCTCATTGCTAGGCAGGCTACCAGAGAGTCATTTTCAAAATTATGTCTTAGAATATGCTTCCTTTAACCACATTCTTCAGTACCAACTACTGTTTAAAACATACCTTATTATGCAGAAAGTTTATTGATGATTGTTCTTGGAGTCAATACCTATGAAGAAATGGAAGAGAGTAGGAATAGGCAGATTAGAAATTGGGTGGCTTTGCAGTAACAAGAAGAAGCATGAAGCAGTGTGTCAGTTGCACCATTTTCTCTATGAAAATTATAAGATTGGACACATTTTGGTTACCTCAGAGTGGACTTAGAATTGAGGGAGACCTTTTGTGCTCCCCAATAAAGAATTAGAAATCTGGAGTAAAATCTGTGTCGGCATTTTTTCTATGTTATTCTTCTTTCCTAGGTTATGTTATTTAGCAAATAGTATGTAGAACAAAATTTGTGATCCTTTTTTCTTACACAATTTTGGCCTTTCCCACTTTCTTTTTTTTTTTTTTGAGTCTCACTCTGTCACCCAGGCTGGAGTGCAGTGGCACGCTCACGGCAGCACCAGCATGACCTGCTGGGCTCTGGTGATCCTTCCGCCTCAGCCTTCCAAGTAGTTGGAACCACAGGCATGCGCTACCATGCCCAGCTTCGTTTTTGATTTATTGTAGAGATGAGGTCTCACCAAATTTCCCACTCGTCTTGAACCCCTGAGTTCAGGCAATTCTCTCATCTTGGCCTCCCAGAGTGCTGGGATTATAGGCAGAGCAGGCCTTTCCCACATTCTATTGTAGTTCTAATTTATGTAATTTTAATAGTCATCTGTTTTGTAGATGCCAGTCATGGTTAAAGATTCTGGGTACCGCAGCTCGGTGGCTCAACCTGTAATCCCACGCCGCCTTGGGAGGTTGAGGTGAGTGAATTGCCTGAGCCCGCAGGTTTGAGACCCGCCTGCGCAACTTGGCGAGACCGCATCTCTACAATAAATCAAAAAATCAGCCGGGCGTGGTAGCGCGTGCCCGTAGTTCCAGCTACTTGGAAGGCTGAGGCGGAAGGATCGCCGAAGTCCAGCAAGTCGAGGCTGCGGTGGCTGGGAGCGGCCACTGCACTCCAGTCTGGGCGACAGAGTGAGACTCCAACTCAAAAAAAAAAAAAAATGATCCTGGTTACAACTCTATGGTGCCAAAAGACATTGCTAAAAGTTTGAAATACAAAAGCTCAGAAAGAGAAGACAAAAGGTAAGTGCTATGGTTTAGTCATAAAGTCTCTGTTTCTATTACACTCAATACAGGTACACACACAGGAAACATCACCTGCATCTATATCTGCATATCTGTTAAAGATTATCCTGGTAGTTAATATGTTGATTTATCTGGACATAATTACCAGTAGATTTTTATTTCTGAATTTATTTTATATTTAAATTTTTTATTTACTATTTTTACAGTTTATATTTTTTAGGATTTATAATGATTTACCTATAGTTGTTATGTATTAACTCATTGATTAAGTCTTAGACTACAACAGAAATAATGTTATAATGTTTATTTTTGGCCAAGGCAATGGATTAAGGTCATTTGTTCAATGTGCTCGAAATTAATTAATATTAAAAATATGTTTTTGACTACTATTTGGGGTTCATTCAATTCTTTTTTAAATTTTGAAATGTCACATTAATAGAAAGTTACAAGATTACTAAGATTTTCCATGGATCCTTTACCTGGATTTCCCAAACATTAACATTTTATAATATTGCAGTATCCTTCTCTCTCTCCTCTTTCTCTTTATTATGTATAACTATTTTTTATGAACTGTTTGTGAGTAACTTGCAGACATGATGATCTCATTTCTAAATACTTCAGTATGTCTCTATATGAAAGAGCATATTCTTTCATATCACCTCAGTGTAATTATCAGAGTTAGGAAATTAGTATCGACACATCCATAGCAGATGTGAATAGTGTGTTTTCATGACTGAGACATAAATGAGTGCTTCTGGTTCCATTTGTCTAAGGCACCTAGAACATGCTAGAGGTCAACATGATAGGGTATCACCAAGTAAAATAAATATAAAAATTTTCATTCAGGAGATATCATAAACTACAAGTACTCAATAAATCTTAGTTGAATAAATGATGTTAGTATTGTCATTGATATTTCTCATGGATTTGAGTTTGGTACAGAAAATATCTAAATATCAAACCAACATTCTTTATTTAGAACATTTGAGGTGACATACAATTGTAATCACATACATAGAAATATGTCAAAGAGACATTATAAAGTTGACCTCAATAGCTTTATTACTTAAAAAAAATTTCAAAAGAATTGATGGTTTTTTCTATTTATTTTTGTTCATTTCTTTACATCAACAGAAACTTAACTTTGCTTTTGTCACAACTTACATGAAAGGGAAAATACATATTTTGAGTCTGTGATCTGCATACAAATATAAACTTATCTCAGATTTTATGACTATTTTCCAGCTGCTTTGTGATAGGGAGCCAATTATGTACAATATATCATAAAGATGAAGCAATTACATTCATTTTCTTGGGCACTGAGAAATTTGATAAGGCTGACAATTGGCATATTGAGCTGTAATAACCATTAATTTTTTAAAAGGCATAAAATATAGGCCAGTGGAATTGAAGTCATGTGTTTTCAAATTGTTGAAAATTGCGTTATCTTAGATGCTTTCAGATGACCAAGAGAGTGAAAAAATAATTTGGAAATCTATTCTAGATGCAGAATGAGTACTAGGCTCACTCAATGAAAACAAAATACTTCATTTTAAAAATAAACCGATTCTTGAAACCTTACAATTAGCTTAGAAGGGGCTGGACTTTTGAGAAACTGTGTAGCTCTCTCTCTAGGCTAAATGTTTTTTTGAGTTCTCTTTTTACTAATTAATTTTTTATTTATGATGGACAAAATAATTGTGCATATGTATGCAGTGTGATGTTTCAATGCAAGTATACATTGTACAATAATTAAATCAGGATAATTATCATATCCATCACTTTCAACACTTACCATTTTTTTGTAATGACAAAATTTAAAATCTTTTATTCCAAAATATATACTATGTTATTATTAGTATAGTCACCCAACTGTGCAATATAACACCAGAACTTATTCTTTTTGTCTAACTATAACTTTGTACCTGTAGTGCCTCTCTGTACCTGGTTTATTTCATTAATAAACCAGGTTCATCTATGTTGCTACAAATGACAGAATTTCATTTTGTTTATGGCTAAAAAGTATTTCATTTTCTTCGTTCATCTGTAGATGGGCATTTAGGCTGATTGTACATCTTGGCTATTGTGAATAAACATGGGACTGCAGATATCTCTTTGATACACTGATTTTATTTCTTTTGGATATATACCCAGTAATGGGATTGCTGGATCATATCATTGTAGTTTTAATATTTTGAGGAAACTTCATGGTTTTCCATAATAGCTGTACTGGTTTACATTCCCACCAACAGTGCATAAGCATTTCCAATTTAAACTGATATTCCTTTTTTTTCTGTAAGGCATCCAGTATCTACATTTCTTCTCCTTCTCTTCATTAAAATACTCTCTCAAAGCCGGGCTCGGTGGCTCAGCCTGTAATCCTGAGCTTTGGGAGGCTGAGGTGAGTGGATTGCCTTAGCCCGCGGGTTCGAGACCAGCCTGGGCAATTTGGCGAGACCTCATCTCTACAAAAAATCAAAAAATCAGCCGGGCGTGGTAGCGCATGCCGTAATTCCGGCTACTCGGAAGGCTGAGGTGGAAGGATCACCGGAGCCCAGCAGGTCGAGGCTGCGGTGGCCGGGAGCAGCCACTGCACTCCAGTCTGGGCAACAGAGTGAGACTCCAACTCAAAAAAAAACAGCAAAAAACTCTCTCAGGAAGACCAGATACATTTATTAAAACTATGAGATTGAAGACTCACAATTCAAAGTGAATGAGGTATGTTTTCATCCATTTTTTTTGTTTCTTTAATTGGACAACAGATATGCTTTACAATAATATACTTGCCATGCCATATGTGTTGAGAGGTCACATTCTGGGCACATAAGTAGCACAGAAAGAGCTTCACTAAAACCGGACTTGAAGCAAATTTGTCCCATGTATGTGTTAAAATAAGAGGTGCAATTTATCCCACAGGAGTAGTACGATCAATGGGAATAGTGTGATGCATTTCGAGAATTATAAGTGATTCATGAAGTCTGGAAAAGAACACAATATGTTCTGATTTTTCTGGGTCCTCATTTATACCTGTTGTCCTCAGGAACATAGTTAATAACAGTATTCACTTTTCCTTACAATATTTAGGTTTGGTCTATTATTATATGATTATGTTAAGCATAGAAAAAATGCATGCTTGATGGATGATGAGGTTAAAGAGTCAGGCAGGGACTGAATCATGGCTATATGTCAAAGTAAGGTGTTTGAACTTATTTGAAGACAGAAGGTAGCTTCTATTTTATTTAAACTAAAACAGAACACAGGTCTCATAGTGAAGTGTCAGGCATGAATAAAGTGAGAGAGGAATTTTATTGCAAGATCACTTCCTGACAGCATCAATTCATGCCACGTAAATATCTCTCATTTCAAATACTAGGTTCCTATTGTTAAATCTATTTTCACATACAACATTAAATAAAGACTTGCAACTTGGATGTAGGCCTTCTTATTTTAAATATCGTAGTAATGTTCAAAGTTTTGGGGGATTGCTTTATTCAACTCAAAAAGTTTATTGTGTGTTGTTTTCTGATATATTTTGTATAGAAAGTACTATGTGTTAGCGAATTATTGAAGAACATTAGTAATTGATTTAAGCAGTCATGGAGTATGCTATACAATTTGCCTTGAGAAAGTGCAAATGTTTAAAATAAAGAGAAAAATTAAAACCCATTCTCAAGATGTTCTTTCCTTTCCCTAAAATGAAGCTCTGCAGGTAATGTGTCACATAAGTCTGTAGGTCCCCTGTGATTAGTTATTCTTGGTTGCCTCGGTGAAGACCCATCCCATCTTGGGTTTCATTAGGTTCTGCTGTGAAAAGTGTCTCCTTTTCAGTGACTCTAGAGCTTGCAAAATGAACAGGATAAACATCAAGTACCACTGACCATTTTATAATAACAATTCCAGTGATATTTTACTGATTACACATTGGAGTTTAGTAAATACAGTCTGTTGATCCATGGCAAGAATTTTGCTGCAAGAACAATGACAAATTATACCTGTGTGTACAGACAACCAAACAAAGAGCATATTATGAAGTCACATACATATTTACATGTGGAGAAATTTCGAGTTCATAATGAGATAGAATGGTAGGACTGATGTGTGTTTTATTTCTTTGGGTATTATTATACTACTTTATTTGTTCTTTTAGACACAAACTTTAATATTATTCCATAAAAATACATATTACCATTTTGTTTTTGTAACATAAGTTTTTTTTTTTACAGTGAGACAAAGAGACAAGATGTTATTTTGATATAATTTCTCTCTGTTACTTGAATAGAAGAGATGAAGGGGAGGCAGCATATGGTGGTACACAGTGTAACCTAGAGATCTGAATTTAATCACTGGACATATCTTAGTGGTAGGTTAAAGTGTCTATGCTCTCGACTTAGTTCATCCATTGTCAAATTTTATTCACATCCACCCATATGCATCCTATTTTGAAGACATTTTATTTGCCATTATTGACTTATGCTTACACAAAGTAAGTTTGTATGGGTTCCATAGAATACAAATGGGGCTAGAAATTTTAAAATGTAAGGATAATGTCAACAAGTGCCACAAAATAACACTTAAACTAACACAGACCCATACTCTATTATTAGAATTAATTACTCTCACAAGTGACCAGACATTACTCATTCTACAATGTTTAGATAAAATGAAGAATACACTCTTTCTTTGAGGCAGCCATATTTAAAATACTATCCATTGCAATTACATATAAAAATTATCACAAATGCTAAGCACACTGAAGGTAATACTTAAACCCCTATAACAATCTAAAATATGATGAATAATAAAATAAAATGAAAACAATAAAAGATTAGTTTTTATCCATGAATTCAGAAAAAAAATGACATAAAAATAAAAATAATAATACTCAGTGCTTGTGAAGGTGTAGTGAACTGAGTGCTTTCATACATTGCAAAGAGTATGAAACAACACAACTTTCATATAATCATGAAAACAACATTTAAAAAAATGTGCATATCCCTAATTTTTGTAATTATATCTCCAAAAATCTTTTTTAAACAGTAATCTGAGATGAGTGCAAATATAAATATAAAAAGACCACTGTATTATTACTACTTGTATATATAAAAATTCTACTCCACCAAAATACACAACAATAAAAAAGTGCTTAAAGAATGATCTTTCCATTAATAAGAAGTTTATGCAGACATTATACATGCCGTTTCAAATAAGTTTTAGCATGGAAAATTATTCAGAAAACCATGTCAAAATTAAAAACAGCAAACTATAACATAATATATAATGTATAAACAAAGCACTAACAGATATAAAAAAATACAACTTCAAATTTTGAAGTTGCTTTCTGTTGGTTAAAGAACTATAAATAGTTTACATTTTTACCTAAAATTGTATATGTTTTCGGTATTAGACAATGGATTTATATTGCTTTTCATAGCATAAAAAATACTGGTTTAGACAGAAAGCACAATTGACATTGATAATAAGATATTTTGAAGTAAATGATTAGAAGAAGTTGAGGCTTGTAGGAAATAGCTAGAATTATTACTAGATGCTCTTGGGATTCTATAGTATATCAGGACAATCTTCTTTCTCTTCTTTAGAGTCAATATTTTCTGAATTTCATTCAGAATCTATCAGGTTTTATTGACTTTCTATGTTATGAAGGAGTATAACTTGAGTTTTTGTACCATAAAAAGAAGAGTCAAAGATAATAATATATCAATAATAAAAATAAATGTACAGTTTCTGTTGCTAAAAGTGAGAAAGACTTTCCTTGTTTAAATAAAGAAATTTTTTATTTAAAAAAGATGAGAAGTCACAAATGCATGACTATTAGGAAAATATTATGATATCTAGAAAAAGAATGTAATACAAAAATAACTATAGGTGACTAGTATTATTTCTTTTATAAATACTTCAAGTGTAAATGACCTATTTATCATACTACTGAAATTTGATAGAAATAACCTTTAATAATATTAAGTATCTCTTGTTCTGATTTTGTATTCACAAAGCAATTATGACTAGACCTACCTTGAGGTTTTGTTCAAACAGTCCATCAGAAAGAGCTATGTGAAGGTGGTATTTTCCAAGTTTGCTGGCAAGTTTAATATGCCCTATTATCACAAACCACAAAAGTTAGCTTCCCATGGCCTCTTCAAACATGCATGTACTGGTACAATCAAGTACTGTGTAGTGGTTAAGAGTGCAAGTCCTTGAGTTTGATTCTCTGTGTTAATAGTCTATTTCCTACTTATGAGAGCTTAGGCAACGTAAGAGACAGTTTCTTTATCTGGAAAACAGAGATGATAACAGACTGTTGTGAGAATAACATAATAGAAGAAATACGTTACTACATATACAATTCTTAGAAAAATTTCTGGCACATGCTAAGTGCTCAATAAATATTGAACTGCTGGTGTTTTGTAAATGGTTCTATTATTATCCAAACTTGTTTCTCTGTTTATTTCAACCAGAAAAACAATTTATCTTTGATGACTCTTAGCTTAAATAGACTGTTAGTTTTACCAATACATAAATAAGTAAAATTTGGGATGGAATAAGATCTCTACTTTGGTACAACCAATATATGTGAGGTTTTGCTTTTTTAGACAGTTATTAAATAACTGGCTAGAATCCTGCATAAAAATTATATCCATATATTATATGTACTATATATATGTACACACACTCATTATTCATTCTAGTATTAAATCATTTATTGATACACACTTTTGGTTCCATAATCTAAGCTTTGTTCTTTGACATCCTCCATATACACTGTATATTTTTTTCTTATAATTAGAATAACAAAGCACATCAAGCAAAAATAAATTCATTGCATTACAAGGCCACTTTCATGAGACTAGCACTTGCTGAACGGTTTGTAAAAATAAAAATTCAAACATTTTGCCTTAATTTATGGCAACTAAGAAAGTTTTCTATATTTCAAGCTTTAATTAAGAGTACTTTTGTTGAAAAATGCCAAAAAAATACATGTCAGTGTTTTTTTTAAATTTACCATTTCTATCACTAAGTAGGCGAGTCAAGTCAAAATGTTTCTGTTTCAGAATTGTTGTGTCCTAATTATTCACAAATTCCTGCTCTAAAAACACTGAAGAGAGTTGCTCGGTTATGCCCTTTGCAATGTGATCAAAGCAGCATCCCAGAGAAAGTTTGTCACTGTCACATTCCCAAGAGACCCCGTCTATTCCACACGTCTGCCTAATCAGTTGCCTCTTTTTCTCGCATTTTCTGATAATTGCATTGAAATATCACTCACTTGTAGTGTAAGGTTGTGAAAAAGAAAGGTAATTGCATGGTGATGTAATGGACTAGAATTGGAGTTTACAATCTTAACCTTAAAAGAAAAGAAGTTCTAAGTTATCATGCACAGTGAAATAGTTAATAAGCAAAACCTAAAAAGCATTTTACAAACCTAAAGATTTACCGATTTTATTTTTTAAACAGACAGTTGAACTCAATGTGTCGATTTGTTCATTCACTCATTTAGCAAATGTTTTAAAACAAATAATTCTAGGCAGAGAGATCAGCAGTGGCAAGGAGCAATGGTGAACTTGAGGAAACTGAGTGAAACAAAAGAAGGGAACAGAGAGGCCCCATTATAAAGGGACCAAGTCGGGTGGTGAAAGCCATGAAGAGCTACTAAACACTCCAATGTAGGAGAATAACTTGACCAGACATGTTGTTTTCACAGTATATCATGACATTTTTGAACATTGTAATTATGGGTTTATCATAAATATTTAACTATTAGTTAGATGTTTAATTATTAGGTAGATGTTTCTAAACTTGAGTTAATAATAAAGTTTGTTTCTTATGTAAAGGAGTCAATGACCCATAAATCCCTTTTTAGACCAGAGAATTGGAATGCATGTTTCAACAATGTCAGCATTTATTTTTTCTTGTGTTCTTTTTTATTTTTCTTTTTTTGAGTCAGAGTCTCACTCTATTGCCAAGGCTGGAGTGCAGTGGTACGCTCCCACCGCAGCCTCTACCTGCTGGGCTCAGGCGATCCTTCCACCTCAGCTTTCCAAGTAGCTGGAACTACAGGCATGCGTCACCACATCTGACTAATTTTTTGATTTATTGTAGAGATGAGGTCTCGCCAAGTTGCCCAGGCTGGTCTTGAACCACTGGACTCAGGCAACACTCTCACCTCGGGCTCCCAAAGTGCTGGGATTATAGGCTTGAGCCACTGTGCCAGGCCTTGTGTTCTTATTAACAAACAGGAACAAGCTCCTGTCAGATGCCTAACACTGTATTAGGTGGTATGGATAGATTAGGAAAGCAAAACAAAACAAAATAAAAAACCATGAAGACACCTGACCTTTTGAATCTTCCTGGGTCACTACCCACACTGAAATGGCAATCAAGAGCTGGAAAGCTGGGAAGGCAGGCCCTTTGGGATTATATCTGTGATGATTATTGTCCCATTTCTCTTCACTTATAATTTCCTTGCAGAGTCTAAACCAATAATAAAAATAAATATCCATATCTTTTTTAAATTAAAAAAAAATCTTTTTATGGATAATAAACAATGTCCTCAAATTTTTTACTAAAATTTGTGATCCATTATTTATTATATGTTTACTGTTTCTTTCTTACCAATTTGTTGCTTGGTTAACTGTAGAATATAAATACAGCACTTGTCTGTAATCCCAGCCACTCAGGAGACTGAGGGAGGAGGATAACTTGAATCCAAGAGTTTGAGGTTGTAATGAGCCTGTGAATGGCCACTGGAGTCTTGCCTGGGCGACACAGCAAGACCCCATCTCTAAAAAACAATAAATAAATAAAAATGGACTTTATTTGCTCTCCTGCAGTTCACTTAATATATTGACTAATGTATAAAATGATGTGTATATAACAAAGATGTTCTGATTAGGTAATTAACACACAATGACGGCGGCAAGTTTTATTTACTGCTGATAATTGTTTCGTCCCACACATGCCACTGTTCAACAACAGGCCACTCAATAAAGCTGGACTCTCAGTTCCTGAGCACAACCAAGATTCTGAAAAAAATTATCAAATACTTTGGTCTCTAAAAATGATGAGAAAGTGTCCAAAGAGCTGCCAATGCAAAATTTATAAAAGATTGTTAACTTTCTCATAGCAATAATGATTAATACCATCATCAATGTATAACAAAAACGAGTGACTTATAGAGTAATTTTCAAGAGTCAGGCATTTATTTTTATTGTTTTACTTATATTTTCTGACATAAATGAACAAACTCAGCTCAGGCAAAACGTTTCTGAATATTTTGTAAATTGTTTTCATTGTCTCTGATGTAAAATTTTGTTATTATCATTTTTCCAGATGGTATGGTTTTCCTAAATTTATTCATTTCTTTTGTTCTATAATTATGTTATTAATTTATAATTTCCTTACATGATAACCATATAATGCCACTCATGCTATTTCTACTTTGACAAATTAATTGATGATACACTTATAGCTTAATATGAGGTAGATTGGTGTGAGTATTTTAGAACTCTTGAACATAAGTGTTAGAAATGTATTGTGGATTGCACTTTTATTATAAGTTATATAAGCTGTTTCCCAATGTAGTTTGCTCTGGGTTTAAACCTTGGTATTGCAACAAGATGTGATATTTTATCTTGCCCCTAGTATATGCTCATTAGGTACATTCTTTGATTTTTAACCTTTTTTATTAAATTTGCTTCATGCATGCTTGATGGGAGATAAACCCAGAGGTACTGAAAGCTCATTCCCTTCTGCCTTTAGGTAGCTAAGTAAGAATCTGGTTCAGCATATCTGAGTAAGTTTAATCAGATACACACACAAAGAGAGAGAGACAGAGCAAGAAAGACACACACACACACACACACACACACACACACACACACACACACACACACACGGGGGGTGGGAGACGGGGGGGGAGAAAGAGAGAGAGATAGAGAGAGATTTGCTATGAATAAACTGCTTGTGTCCCCTCCAAATGCATACATTGAAGCCCTAATCCCCGATGTGATAGCATTTGGAGATGGACTTTTGGGGTAAAATTAGGTTTGGATGAGGTTATGAGAATTATGCCCTTATAAGACAAAGGAGAGACACAAGATCTCTTCTTAGCCCCCAAGAATTGCGGTGCGAGGATTTAAGCAGGAAGAGGGCTTTCATAAAGAATCTGACCTTCTAGGCACCCTGATCTCAGACTTCCAACCTCCAGAACCATGAGAAATAAACGTTTGTGGTTTAAACAGCCCAAACTCACTAAGCATCGATTGTTCTAATACTTAATTTAGCCAACTGAACAAACACGCTGATGTCATATAGAACTCTGGAGGCCCCTCTCAAGGCAAGGCCATTTCCTTAGTAGAAGATACCCATATACAACGTGATAAACCTTGGATGTTTGCCCCTTGAAATCTCAAATTAAACTGTGATCCCCAGTGTCGGAAGTAGGGTCTACTGGGAGGTGGTAGAGTCTGGAGCCAGATCCCTCATCAGTGGTCTGGTGCTAGTCTCATAAGGAATGATTTCTAGCTCTCTTAGTTCACAGAAGAGTTGGTTGTTTAAAAGAGCCTGGTACCTTCTTCTCTTTCTCTTGCTTCTACTCTCACCATGAGGCTGCCATCTCCCCTTGCCCTCCACCATGAGTAAAATCTTCCTGAGGCCTCACCAGACACCTTACAGATGCTGCACCACGCAAAGCCATGAGCCAAATAAACCTCTTTTTTTATAAATTACCCAGCCTTAGGTATTTCTTTATAGTAATGCAAAATAGACTAATATACAGTGTCAAGGAGATGTTTTCCCCCTATGTTTTCTTTTAGGAACTTTATGGTTTCAGATTTTATGTTTAGATCTTTAGCACATTTCAAGCTGACTTTTGTGTATGATAAAGATAAGGGGCTAATTTCATTCTTTTACATGTGCCTATCCAGTTTTCCCAACATCAGTTATCTAAGAAACTGTCCTTTTTAAATTGCCTATTGGCAACTTTGTCCAAGATCACTTCAACATATATGTGCAGGTAAAATTCTGGGCTCTCTGTTTTGCTTCATCAGTTTATGTGTCTGTTTTTATGACGGTATCATACTTTGTAACACACTTTGAAATCAGAAAGTGTAAAGCCTTCAGCTTTGCTCTTCTTTCTCAAGATTACTTTGGCTATTGTGGGTTTTTGCGGCTCCATATACATTTTAGTATTTTTTTTCTGTTTCTGCAAAAACTACAATTGATATTTTGGTGGAAATAGTATTGAATCTGTAGATTACTTTTGGTAGTATGGATACATGTACATAAAATGCCTTCTTTTATGTGTATCTCCTTTAATTTCTTTCATCAGTATTTTGTAGTTTTCAGCATACAAGTCTTATATCTCCTTGGTTATATTTATTTCCAAATATTCTTTTTGATGCTGTTGGAAATTGAATGACTTTCTTAGTTTCCATTTTAGATAGTTCATTGTTAGTGCACAGAAACATAAATAATTTTTATATGTTAATTGTATATTCTTCAATTTTACACAAATTATTTATTAGTTCTAACTGTTCTTGATGGAATCTTTAATACCATAAGCAAACAGATAATCTAGCTTCTTTAAAAAAAAATTTGTGCACCTTTTTGTTCTTGGCAATTTATCTAGCTAGGGCTTTCGGCGCTATGTTGAATTAAAGGAGTAAGAGTGGTTACTCTTGATGGTTTCTTTGGCTTTGCAGAAGCTTGTTAGTTTAATGAGGTCCCACTTGTCTATCTTATCTCTTATGACCTGTGCGTTTCGGGTTCTGTTCAGGAATTGGATGCCAGTTCCAATTTCCATGAGGGTATGTCCTTCATTTTCAAGGGTTCTTATGGTTTGAGGTTTTACATTTAGGTCTCTGATCCATTTGGAGTTAATTTTTGTGTATGGGGATAGA
>CAUYQG010039245.1:0-38050 GCA_963574415.1 Tarsius wallacei | reverse complement strand
ATGCCCAAGACTATACCAGACCTTTGGACACTCTTACTTTTAAAGACCCCACTCATATTATGTATTCTACATTAATCGGCCACCTTAAATAGAATTTAAGAGCTGGACACAGTGGCTCACGCCTTTAATTCCAGCACTTTGGGAGGCAGAGGTAAGAGGATTGCCTGAGACCATGGGTTCAAGACCAGCCTGGGCAACATGGTGCAACCTTGTCTCTACAATAAATCAAAAAAATTGGCTGGGCATGGTGGTGCATGCCTGTAGTACCAGCTACTTGGAAGGCTGAGGCAGAAGGATCACCTGAGCCCAGCAGGTCGAGGCTGCAGTGGCTGTGAGCATGCCACTGCCCTCCAGCCGGGGCAACAGAGTGAGACTCCGACTCAAAAAAAAAAAAAAAAGATAGAACTTTTGCACTCAACTATCAGAGTTGAGCTGGCATGTTACATTTTATAGTTATTTATGTTAAATGTTTATTAATTTTGAGGTTAAATTTTTATATTTTTGGATCAATACTTTTTTTTTCCAGGTCTTAACATTTTTGTAGCCCCTTTAGAACACCAGAGATCCTCACCTGCTTATTGGCCATCCTACTTCAGGCATTTTTAGGGAGTGAAAGCTTTTGGGTACTGCCTCCAGTTACATCTTTCATGGCTACATGGAATAGTAATGAACATTCCAAAAGCATAGGAGAAAACCAGAGAGAAAAGTAGTCACTGTGGCTCCCAGTACCTCCTCCATTCTCCCAATAGTAAAGAAGAAAGGGAGTAGAAATTAGGAAAAACAGGCCAATCTTAGTAGCTCACACCTGTAATCCCAACATTTTGGGAGGCCAGGAGTTTGAGACCCGCTTGGGCAGCATAATGAGACCTACCAAAAAAAGGGTGTGGTGGTGCACGCCTGTATTTCCAGCTACTCAGGAGGCTAAAGCAGAAGAATTGCATGAGACTAAGAGTTCAAGGCTACAGTAAGTACGATTGTGCCACTGCAATCAAGCCTGGGCAACAAAGCAAGACCCTGTCTCCAAAAAAAAGAAAAAGAAATTGGGAAAGACAGTCATTCACCTAGAGAGATTTGCTTATATGTCTCAGACAAAGCTTCATCAACTAGAAAATATATTAGGTTACATCATGTGAAACTTCCCCTTCTGAAGGTAAAAATGATTGCATATCAGCCTTTTCACATGTTGCAACCTGAAAATTCAATGAGTTCCCTTGAGTTTGACCAATCTATTGCATCACTTCTCCTGGAAGGCAAAGTGAGAAAAAGAGGGTGTATTGATTTGCTAGGTCTATCGTAGAGTACCACAAACTTATTGACTTAAAACATCAGAAATATGCTGTCTTATAATTCGGGAAGTCAGAAGCCTGAGATCAAGGGATCAGTGGGATTGGTTCCTTCTGAAGTCTGTGAGGGAGAGTCGGGTCCATGCCCTTCTCTTGGCTTATTGGTGTGTTAGTAAGCTTTACTGTTCCTGGACTTGCAGACACATCACCCAACCTCTGCCTTGATCTTCATAGTATTGTCTCTGTATGCGCATCTGTCTCTGCGTCCAATTTTTTTTTAAGTACATCAGTCATAGTGGATTAGGGCCCACCCTAATAACCTTCTTTTAACTTGATCATCTACAAAGAGCCTTTTTCCAAATAAGATCACATTCACAGTTACTGAGAATTAGGAATTTAATATCTTTTTGGAGAACATACCTCCACCCGTAACTGGAGGGGGGAGAAATCTGTTATCTCCTGGCCAAAGGCCCTACTCTGTTGCTTTCTTGAATGCTATCAAAATGTTACTTTTATTATCACATCCCTGTGCCTTGGAGTCTCTGCTGACTTCTGTTATTGGCCATGTTGATCTTAAAACTCCAGGGCAAATTTCAGCCTAGAAAGAGTTGAAGTCAGATAGAGCCAGACTTGGACTAATGATATTTTGTTCTGATATAGGCTCAAAATCACTATTGGAAGTCCTGGCTATAAAAATTAGTTCCAGCAGCTTCTGTTTCAAGTTGGTCCATGTCTGAAATGAACTAAATTGAATGAGCTCTGTTATATGCCCCTCTTGTAACATAAGAGAATATTCTATTAAAAGTAAATGCTAGCAAAGTCTAATAAATAACCTTAACAGAGGAGCAAGCACTAAGGTATGGCCACTGAAGAACACCTAAGCCTACAGTATTTGTAACACTGCTTATTAGATAGTATATAGCTGATCCTCATACCAATACCAGTTAATGTTTCTGTTCCATTCAACCCAAAAGGGTTCAAATTTAGCTATTGTCTGTGGGCATCTCCTGAAAGCCCATCACTGCTGGATACTTTTCCATTTTATTGCATGTGTTCCTCACAACAACTCTGTGAGAGATGAAACTTGTTTTATTAGCTAAGGACAAAGCCCTAGACTTCATACTTTTAAGTCCACAGTTCCCCCATTATGTGATAATGTTCCAAAGCAAAATATGGCATGCTACTGATGACCATGACCTCCAGCTCAGTCGTGCTGGTTAGTCTTCCCTGTTGTCTTTCAGGATTAAAAGTAAAGAAAGGCTTCCAGGTTCTACAGACTCACAAAGACTGTAGACTTCCTCCTCTAAACCTCACAGAAGTGAAAGGGAGATTGGTGAATCGAGTACTAGCATAAAAGCATGAAAACCCTTTAGGAAAAGAGAAGGTCATGAAATCCACAGATGGGAGATAAATGTAGCCCAGAGGGAAGGAGAGCTGAGAACAACAGACAGGGTGATGGGCCTTGGTTTAGTGTCCACACTGCTCTGGGCAGGGATCTGCCCACCCAGTGACCACAGCAAAGCAGAGAAAGGTCAATGTCTACCTAGAGTCTTCTCCAGCCATTGGGGTGGCTTCAGGATAGGGCTAGGACTGTGACTCTCAACCTTAGCAGCACAAGAGTCACCTGGCGAGTTTTAAAACATTTTATGCCTTTGGCCTCACCTGGAACTCATAAAATCGGAGTCTCTATGGAGTCAACCCAGCTTTCAGGATCTTTAAGGTTCCCAGGTGGTTCCAGTGTGCTGCCAGAACCACTGAGGACACTGAAGAAAGAGAACCACCAGCCCGCTTGTGACCTTTCTCTCCTCCCAGTCCAGAGCCAGAGAGCAGTGGCCCAGGCAGATTTGCATGGAGGTATCCAGGTAGGATGTGGCAAGATGGGGGATCTTTGAGCCTACATTTTTTTTTTCTTGAGTCAGAATCTCACTCTGTCACCCAAACTCGAGTGCAGCAGCACAATTAGGGCTCACTGCAGCCTCAACCATCTGGGCTCAGGCAATCCTTCCACCTGAACCTCCTAAGTAGCTGGGACTGCAGATGCACACCACTACACCCTGCTAATTTTTTTGATTTTTTATAGAGACAGTGTCTCACTACGTTGGTCTTGAAATCCTGGGCTCAAGCAGTCTTCCCTCCTCAGCCTCCCAAAGTGATGGGATTACAGGCGTGAGTCACTGCACCCAGCCTTGAGCCCACATGTTAACTCTAGAGGGCCTCTGCCCCAAGGTCTACCATCCTCCTTAATTAAGATCACCAGGAAGGGCCCAGGCTAGGCCTGAGCTGTGACACCTTTTCCTGATATCAGTCATGGCAGCTTATATCCCCCAGAGGAATATAAAGTCACAAGAAAAAAATTCTAGGCATATGAAAAGCACAATCTCCATAAAAGAAAGACAATAAGCAGACCAACTTTTACTCAACAATTCAGAAGTAATATACTATACAAAGGAGTAAAAAATCAGATTGACACAGACTGTAATACTAGATGATAAGTGACTAATTAACATAAGAATTACCAAGACTTATATAGGAAAAAAATCTTAAAACTATTATAGGACAGGCAAGACCTAAACAGAAAGATATAACATGTTCAAATTATTAGGATAATTTAATATTGTAAACTGTAAAACTAAAGTGTTAGTTTCTCCCCCACATTAATCTACAGTTTCAACAGTTTAAATCCAAATGTCAAAAGGACTTTTTGAGGAATTTGACAAAGTTATTATAAAATGTTTATAGAAGAATAAAAGGTCATCACATCCATAGCTTGTATGTGGAAGGGTCAAGAAAAGAAACCAGGGATTCTATCTCCTCGTCTGTGCTTATTTCACTCCACTTTTAGCTGTGAATTGCATTCCGACAGCACATAAAGAAATATACTGCATGCAATTCTGCTTTTCATATGCTAAAACAATTATCTTGCTCACAGAAATGTTTAAAACACATTAGTTTGGACACAGTAGCTCACACCTGTAATTACAGGGGGGCCGAGGCAGGAGAACCTTTTGAGTCCAGGAGTTTGAGATCAGCCTGGGTAACATAGCAAGACCTGTCTCTACAAAAAACAATTAGCTGGGTGTCATGGAGTGTGTCTGTAGTCCCAGCTATTCAGGAGGCTGAGGCAGAAGGATCGCCTAAGCCCAAGGTCAAGGCTGGGGTAAGCCATGATCACGCGCACTGAGCTCCAGCCTGAGTGACTCCAACAAATTTTAAAAATTAAAAAATCAAAATTGACACATTAGTCTGAAAGGCATCAAAACTCATCAAGTTTGTCCTTTTGACAAGTTTTGTAGAGAATGCCACTCCAAATTCATAGGGACAAAGACCAGGCTATTACTATGGTGGGAGCAGGGGAGTGCTCTATGTAAGTAGATACTGTCATCACAGCCTGGAGAGCCCCATCCCTGTTGAATATCCCTGTGAGTGTGCATGACTCAGGCAATGCCCGAGCATCAGAGCAGGCGTATGTACTAGTTTCCTGGTGCTGCTGTCCCAGTGACCACAAATTTAACATCTTTGCTGTTGGTTTAAACAACACAAATCTATTACAGCTTTAGAGATGAAAAGTCCAAAATGGTTCTTTCTTTCAAGGTGTCAGCAGGGCTTTGTTCTTTCTGAAGGCACTAAGGGGAGAAAACATCACCTGGCCCCTGAAGCTTCTAGAAGCTACCTGCACTCCTTGGCTCATGTCCCCTTCCTCTGTCTTCAAGGCCAGCCAAGGAAGGTTGAATCCTGCTCTCACTGAATCACTCTGATCTAACTCTCCTGCCTTCCTCTTCCACTTTTAAGGAAACTCATAACTACACTGGGCCCACCCATAACCCAGGCTACTCCCTATTTTAAGGTTAGCTGATTAGTGTCCTTAACTGTAACTCTCCCTTACCATGTAGCAAAACATATTCACAGGTCCCAGGAGTTAGATGTGGACATCTCTAGGGGACCCTTATTCTGCCTACTACAAAAAGCAATAGGTTCACGAGCTAAACAGCTTCCTTATTACTATTGCAAAATCTAGAAAAGTGGTGAGTATATCATCAGGAAGTTTGCAGTTTATTTAGCTGGATCCACAATTGCCTCATGCACCCAGGACATTGCTAAAAGGAGAGTCTCTTTACCAGTTACTCTACGCCCATCCTGCCCTTATAAAGTACCATGGAGAACGGAATCAATTTTTCAGAAGTTCCTGTTTCCATCATGTAGATATTCTATGTGAAAGTGTTCTAAATGTTCTTTCAGTCTAACTTATTCTAAGTGCTTCAATTTTAATATGTAACCCAGCAAATTAACTTCTCCCTAGGATATTAAAGAGTACGTGTTTCACGGTGTGTATGTCTGTGCATGTGTGTGTTTCAATACATAGTTCATCAAGGAGCTCATTCTTTATCCTTTTCCTGTATTTTCTGATAAACCATCTGGCTCATTAGATTTGGACTGTGACTTTTGTTTCTTAATGTCTTCTAAAATTAACTTGCTGCCATATTTTTAGAAAAGTACCATCCAGAAGAAATGGAACTGCGAAATTTGGAAGCTGTGATTTCACTGGGAAACACACACACACACACACACACACACACACTAGATACTTGTACATCCAGGTTCAGTGATCCAGAGTCTTTTTTGTGTTAGAGCATTGGAGGAATTACTTCTCTCCTGAAAAATGTAAATGCCACATGAATGTAAACTTTTCCATGTCATTTTCAGCGGGTTTCTGCCTCTGAAACAGGGGGTCTGTCTTTTTTTCAGGGTTCCACCCCTGAAATTATCTGTAGGGCAACATCAGCACAGGTATGAGATACCAATTAGCTGAAACCCATGGGAAGAAAGCAAGCATTGTGAGAAATAATATAGGAAATCATAACTTTAAAAAAAAATGTTGACCTGGGAGTTGTGCATTAAAGACTTGCAGTAAAAGATAACTGCTCCTTAGCACTAAGCTCCTAAAAGATAGTTTCTGTATTTTATTCATTTTTGTATCTCTTCTATGGGAAATCATGACCAGAGTTCCCATGGATGGCATCTAAGTGGCTCTCAATGTAAAATGTATAGCCCTTACAATACAAACACCAATAAAAGGAGGCCTGCACTCATAAAAATATTTCATAGGTAGGCACAGCATGAATTCTAGGTTCCAGATCCAAGAGCTTGCTCTTCGCAATGTGACTTATTAAGCAGCAACTTTTCTGAAGTGAGTGAACCCCAAGCCTACATACCTGACGGCTAAACTGTGCTAAGACCACAGATCATAGGGGAACACAGACTACAGAGCTAGACTGTGACTCAGAATCCTAGTTTCACCACTCACTATGTGATCTTGGGCAAGTTACTTAATCTCTCTGTGCCTCAGTTTTCTCTTTAGCAAATGGAGATAATAATAGCACTACCTCACAGGGCGACTCTGGGGAGTAAGTGAGCTAATTTGTGTAAAGCACTTAGGATAGTACCTGGAACATAGTAAGCATAGTGTTAGTATCTGATGCTATTTTTAATGTTTTAGTATTATTATTGCTACCACCACTACATAGTACTCCCTGAAGCAGTGTTAAGTTATAAAGATAAAAGATTATTATTAACTGGGAGATTAGAGAAGGGGTAACATCTATGGAGAGTCTTCAAATTAACTAGCTTTACCTTCGTCTTCTATAAAGCCCTAATTTGCCAGAATTTTTAGTCCCCCAAATGCCCTGTATCTGGGCACTCTCTTGTCCTTGCCCCTATAACCAAGGCAATGAGAAGGTCTGTTTAGTCATCATTGTTTTCTTTTCTTTTTATGTTGCATGTGCTCCCAAAGACCTCTGCATTTGCTTGTTCACTCATTGCAGAAATCTTTATCTGCTGTTTCATATTTAAATATGATGTGCCAGGCACTTTCTTAGAAAAAGTGCCTGCTTCTGTGAAACTCGCATCATGTAAAGAGACAGATAACAAATAGACTAACAAAATAACCTCATATAGTGACAAATGCTGAAGGAGAAAAAAAGAATCAGAGAAATGCGCTATTGAGTGACTCAGGCACAGGGAGGAAGGCCAATTACAGTCCAGTGATCAGGAAGTTGACTCACCGAGGAGAGGGCCTGCCCTGGGACTGTCAGTGAAGAGAGTGTTCCTGGCAGTGGGGACAACCAGTTTTAAGGCCCTAATGGAGTAACTAGCCTATGGGGTTGAAAGACCAGGAAGCAGTTGGTGCAGCTCAAGCATAGTAAGAAAGGGAATGAGTGACAGGAGAGGAGGAAGGAGGGGCAGCAAGGCCACCTCATGTCACAGAGGGCTTCTAACCCAGGTAAGAAGTTGGGATAGTTTTTTTTTCTATTCACGCATATTTATTAAGCAGTTACTGTGTGCCAGGTGAAAGTTAGTCTCCATTCTAGGGATAAAGAAGGGAAAAAGAAAAGTCTGTGCCCTTGTGGAGTTTACATTCTAGTGAGAGTAGATAATATCAAGAATACAAATAAATGTAGATAGTCAATGGCATGAAACAGTGGGCAGAGGGGACATGGCATGAGCCTGGGTAATCCCTGAGGGCAGTGGGGAAGGTCTTATCGTAATTTAGGCGTGAGTCCCAATGGCTTGGTAAAGAGATGGAGAAAGAGGGAGGTGGGCAGATTTGGTCATAAAGTATATTTTGGAACATAGAATTAGTATAGATTATTAGGTAGCATTATTAGACTGCTGGTGAGTCTTTTGTAAAGGCAGGATAATGGAGAGGATGACTCCTATGTTTTTGAGCTGTGTATCTGCATGAATTTACTAGGATCATAAAAATTGGGGGTGACGGAGTGTAACCCAGAGCTCTGCGATGGCCATGTAAGGTTAGGAATGCCCACTAGAGACATCCAAATTGAGAGGCCAAGTAGGCAGATGGATATTTAGGTTGTTTATTACTTATTATGAAAATGCACAGTCCTTGGGGTGGAGATTTTGTTTATTTTTCATTTTCCGTCTTCCATTTCTATTTCTGCCTCCCAAATATAAATAATATAGGATCTCACATAATTTTCATATGTCTCAAAGCTCTTTACAGAAAATTCCTATTAATCCTTAAAACCCCCAAAAAGCCTTAATTATAAAGTAAAAACAATGAAAAAGTTAACTATACACCCGATGTAGTTAAAAGAACACTAGACTAGGTTCATGAGGTCCAGGTTCTAACAATAAAGAGAGGTCCTCATCAACAAGGATACCTGCAATAATGAACATTTGTATACCTAACCCTGAATTGTAACCCACATATTTAAAATTAAAAATTAAAATAAATAAATCATGAGAGGTACAAAATAAAACAAATCAGACCTAGGTCTGAATCCTAGCTCATTCATTTATTAATTTTAAGGTCTTAGAGCAAGTTTTAGAATATCTTGGAGTGTCAATTTTCTTTATCTGTAAAGTGGGAATAATTCCTGCTTCATCAGTATCTTGTTAAGATAAAATTTGCTGACATTTGTGAAGAACTACACAGTGTCTGACACACTGTGGACACCTGTAAATATGGGGGTTTTCTCTTTTTACCTATCTGTATAAGCTTACACAAAGCATTTAATATCTCTTCCTTGGTTCATCAACTATAAAAGGAAGCTGCTTCACTAGAAGATTATTGAGTAGTGTTTCAGCTATTTTTTAAAAATTTATAAATGATCTTCTTGATAACAACCAGGTAAACTTCTTGATTAACGCTTCTTTGTAACCTGAAGTCAATACATCTTTCTGCAAACTAAGGACATACTTAAACTAGGGAAGACAGCATTTTCAAACAGAAATTAGAGCATACAAATGTGTGTCCAATGATGCAAAAAATTCTCTCTCCAAGTCACTAATGTTTCAGAGTGTGTATGGCTTTGTAGAAGATGGAGTAAATGAAATCTCATTGAGTAACAGTTTTAGTCTCTTTTACCGCAAATACAGTCTGAGAGAAATAAAAATCAAAAGCTCTTCATTCCAGGCTACCCTAAGCTGGATGGGGAGTATGTAGGACTGTGCCAAGCAGATTGTCAAGAAAAGTGGAATGTGAAGAAGCTTGTAGAATCCTAGAGGCTCAAAGAAACAGTGGCTATAACAGGAGGGAGATATAGAAATTTAGCTCAGGTTAGAACAGGAGTTGCAAGGGACGTTCTGTGCCCCGAATAGTGCCCAGGGGCACTGTCAGAACAAAAATTTTATATATCTTTGTGACAACAGTTTTTATATGAGCCCAAGGGGTGTGAATCTGAAACCCAAAATGAGAAAGACCCTGCTTAATCTCAGAATTTAGGACCTGAAACAAAACATTATTTGTGCCTTATGGTAGAAATAGTGTTAGTTTATCAGGGCAGAAACAGTGACCCTCAAGAGCAAGGCCAAAGTGAGAAGCCAATAAAAGACAGGAAAAGAAGAACCCAAAAGAAACTTTTTAAAGCTCTAAACCTGTGCCAAGCTAACTGAATAATGAAGAACGTGTCTAGCCCACAGATCTGTTTTGTTTGGCTTGCACAATGTGTTTTGGTTTTTCTTTTACAGAACTCGATTGCCCTCAGACACTATCCAGTTTTCCAAGCACCATTCTCCCTATCGTCTTATACCCTACCACCCAACTCAGTTACTGCACCAGCCCCATAAGCATTTAAATTCATAGCTATTGGTATATAGCTTATATTTGTAGATTGACTCATTTTTAACTATTAAATACTTAAATACTTTATGCTGACTGCAGAGATCATAAAAAAGAAGAAAGTCACAATAAGAAGGGGACATAGGAAAAGGGCAGAAATTCTAGCAGCACCATCTTTGTAAGAGGCACTTCCTTCCACCACCCCAATTATAGCAGCTGCCATTCATGGCACAGGCTAATGAAGTGAGTGTCTGCCATATTCCTGGTTGTCAGTCTCCTTCAACTAGCTTTTCAATATTTGGGAAAATTCGTAAGAATCAGAACTCAAATTCCCATCCCCCCACCCCCCCTTATAGCTAGGACATTGGCTTGTCACCTAGGTTACACCAAATAGCAGTGCCCTGGCAAAACAGCAATTTGGAAAAGAGCAAAATGAACAAACAGAAAACTCTAGCCACTCCTGTTTTTCCCAGCACAACTGAGACATCAGATTTCCAGGGGTTGTGTGACTTGAGTCCCTGATACAGAAGTAACACTGACGGCACTGCAGCAGGCCCTTTCCTCGTTCTCTCTAGTGCCCAGTGGACAAGAAAAACAAAAGTTTCCCCATCTGGCCTTTGCATCTGCAAGCAGTTGAACTCCTGGAATTCTAGCCTGTGGCCTCGCCCTCTCAAGAATTCTTTGGAGTACTCAATATCATTTTATTAATCTTAGTTTCTGCTAAATCAGCCAGAATCCACTTCCATTGCTTAAAACAAAAGAACTTTGATGACAAAACAAGCAAAGACAGATCCATTTTTGAGAGCCTTTCATTGGAAATCCATACACCCCAACACCTCTGAAAGAAGCCTGAGATTTCATAAGACCACCCTTGTTCCCCTAGAGGAAGTACACAATGGAACCCTCTTTCTCTCTCTCTCTCTCTCTCTCTCTCTCTCTCTCTCTCTCTCATTCTGTGATTCCTAATGTGTATGCTTAAGGCAATATCATATCACATTACACACTCATAACTCAGCACTTTTGACACTTGACACCATTATCAGTGCCCACAGAAGAAGTCACTCAGTTTTCATGGAGGAGTTCATTACCAGCATTCTGGGACATTCTTGCTCTGCAAGGCCCCCATTTTGGGTGATGAACTGGTTTCACATTAACACAGACCTATGCACAAAGGTGGCAAGGAATGCACAGATTTTCAGTTTAAATATAATGATAATAGCAAACTAATTTTCATTTCTGTTAGAACCAAACATGACTAGTTGAAACTTTCAGCTACAGCAGGGAATTTTAGACAGAATTAAGGACTCTGCACATTACAGAAGGCTATAGAACATTCTCTATAATTGACAGCTATTAGACAATATTATATTTACTAATAGGAGTACAGCAATTCTCATTTATATTTCTCATGATACCCCTAATTACTTTAAATACATTGGCAAATAATTATTTTTAAATGTTCTTTTTTAATTTCTAATACATAAACATTGACAGATGCAACCCACTGAAACAAAAACTCTTTGGGATCTTCAATAATTTTTAAATGTGTAAAGGAGTCCTGATACCAACACATTGCAGTATTACTATCTTATCCAAGGTGAGACCCCTAAAAAACAGAATTATCTTTTGAGGGCAGGCCCCTTGTAGTATACTTGGAATTTATTCCTCCAGACCAAATGACCAACTGAAGTTTTTATCTGGAAGTTTTGAGGTTACATCACAATTTGTGGAAGAAACGTCCTGAGTTTTGGCAAACAGATAACTAGTTTTCCCATCATGTCAGCATACCTACCTGCACACACCACACTGAGTGTTCAGCAGTTTTTGACCAAAAATAGTATGACCCCTATGCCTTACCCTCCCTATTTTCCCAGTCTCACTCTGAGTGACTTTTTTTGTTTCCACAATGAAAAATGTCCTCAAAGTTCAAAACATGGAAAAGGTGAAACAAAAAACAGCAGAAGCACTAAAAGGCATCAAAATTGATGAGTTCAAAAACTGTCATGAGCAGTGGGAAAAGCCTCTCTATAGGTGCATTGCATCAAACAGAGAGTACTATGAAGGTGACTAAAGTTTAAATATATAAGAATGCACAATTTTTTATAAATAAATTCTAGTTTTTTGGGGTCCCCCCTCACATTATATCACTTTTGAAAAAAAACCAGGGTAAGCGCTGTTTTACCTTGTATTCATTATTTTTTAACAGTTTGATGCCAATGCTAAGCCTAGTTTTTCTGCTTATATCTCTGTACTCTCTACTTTCCTAGTCTTTTTTTGAATTGATGAGTTAATGGATGGCAGTGAAAAGGCTTGATTGTAAAGTAACTGATTATAAACTCAACCACCTTCTTCCTCTTGCACTCTTAAAGAACCTAGGATCGGTTAGACTCAATTAGTATGTGATTGGTGGGTGAGTGACCAAAACTGATGCTACCACAGATAGAGGATCTGCTCGATGCCTCTGATAAGTGGCAAGCAGCATGTGTGCTTGCTCCTGAGTCCACAGTTACATGCCAAACAGCAGGCTGCCTCAGTTCCCGCAAGTCCAGGTGCACCACGACCAAAGATGCAGAGATCACTCCAGAGATCACTTCTCGCCTTTGGCCCAGAACCCCGTTCAGATTCTGTTCACTCACAGGCTCAGCTCAGCTCCCATCCCTTTCCCAGAGACACTAACCCACAGTGAGCATCACACTCTGGCATCATATAAGAGTGTTTATCCATGTCATCTATTCTGCATCTTGATTTCATTCTGACCTTCACCACTGCCTTTACTGAAAGATATGTGTGTATTTTGTTTTCCCTATAAGATCTCAGGCTTCATGAAGTGTCTCAGCTTTTCATTACTCACCGTCTCACGTAGTACTAAGTAAGTTGTAATCACTTTTATCTAAATAAACTTTAAAACTTTACAAAATAATTCAGATTCATTGAATCACTGTTTTTTCTCCAAAACCCTGCATGTAAATTCAGGGAGTCCTCTCTTTCTATTATCTCCTACTTACAAATGGGGGACCTTAAATTTGAGCAGCCTGAGGCCCCCCAGCTAATGATTAACAGAGTTAGGAGACACACTGCATCTTGTGATTTTAAATTCTGTGCTTTTCCCACTATATCATTTTCCAATTTACAAATACATACTTGTTCAATTTACCTGAAAAAGACTTTGGACAAAATAACGGGCCTAGATCCAGTTTATGAGTCAGAACAGACAGGTATAAACCTCCGTCTCCTGCTTCTCACTAGGCACTATGTTTTGCAGTGATCTTTTCCCTTGTGATTTTAGCTGTTAAGGTGGGCAGCTCCTGTTCTGATTAAATCTTTTATGTGGCATTCTCAGAAGAGTATATAAATTGTGTCATACAAATGTCCATTTTCCTTTCTTCCACACTATGTGGCTAATTGGCAGCCTCATTACTATGTTTTCCCAACAAAAATGAAGGGAACCATTATGAAATTACTGAGTAATGTCAAGCTGTGTCTTTAAAATGTATTATAATTCCCAACCCCTCTTTTTTTTCTTCCTCTTATTTATTTATCCATCAATCCCACAAGCATTTACTAAGCCCCTAGGATAAGAATTGCATGAGATACTGGAGTGGTTTACAATAAACAAAGGAAAATATATCCCTGCTACTAACAATTATCATATTACTATAAGAAAGGGACTAGCAGTAGTGAGAAACTGCCAGAGAAGAGGGGGGGCAGGACTGGCAATAGTGGGAAGCTGCCAGGGAAGGTGGGGGACACACTTCATTAACAAGGGTACCTGCATAATGAACATTTGTATACGTAACTCTGAACTGTAGCCCACATCTTTAAAATAAAAAATTTAAAACAAAACAAAGTATAAATGCCATTTTACATTCTCAATGCTTGTGTTTGGAATTAGGCAATTCTTCATAATATGTTAAATTGGGAGATGTTTACTATATTCAAAATTTTGTAAATAAAGTTAAAATGTGGTGATATTTTATATTAAGCAATTTTACATTTGCACAATTTTAAAAAAACATATCCCTACTATTAATGAGATTATCATCTCATGTATATAATGACATTTCTAGAGAAAAATATTAAGGTATTGGAAGTGTGAACGAGCCCTGTATAACTTATTTTGGGAGATGTCAAAGGAATATAGAGTAAGAAAAATAGTTCTTATTATAAGGAGAAGTGATTTTGGGAAGTCTTTATACAGGGATATACCTTGAGATATGTGGAATAAGGTTTGGGAACATAAGCGCCATCCACAGCTTCCCAAACCACCTACCAAATAATCATATAGTTTAAATAATAATAATAAGCTTTCTATGCAAATATAGCCATAAGACAGGTTGCCTCCCTCTCCCATGCCTACCAGCTGCCACCCCTAAGCCGCTGCTGTAGAGAAATCCCAGAGTCCCCATTAGGTGGTAGAGCATTTTCAAAATTGGTCCAGGGCAAAAATGTGGGTGAGTCTCTGTACTTCTCGGAAACTTTTTTACATTATCCCTTCAACCATGGTGCTCCGGGCTTTTAAGAACAACCCAGCAAGTCACAGCCACCACATCCTTCCCAGATCTGCATCCCTGAGCTATCCTCTATGTCTTCTCTCCCAGAACAACCTTCCTTTTCAAGTCCTGTGCCCTCAGAAGTCTTCCCCACCATGCATCTCTGTGCCCACAACTTGAACTTGGGTTGATAGTGAATCCTCCAAGGTACTATAGGTACACAGAATGGAACCTCTTACTCTAAGAGAGGGACACTGCAGTATAGTACTATCCCTTCTTATCCTTGGAGCATGCTTTCCAAGACACTCAGTAAATGCCAGAAACCTCAGATAGTACTGAACTGTATGCTATGTACACTATATACAGTATATATACTATATACTATATACTCTATGTACGTATGCTATGCTTTTTTCCCTATGATAAAGTTAAATGTGTAAATTAGGTACAGAAAGAGATTAGCAACAATATCTAATAATAGAATAGAACAATTATAACACTATGGTAGCATCACCACTCTTGTGCTTTGAATCTATTCTTAAGTAAAATAAACACGACTATAACACAAGCACTACAATCCCATGACAGTTGAACCGATAACAGAGAGAGCTAAAGTGACTCACGGGAGGGGAGTGTGGATCTGCTAGACCAAGGAATGATTTGTGTCCCAGGCCCAGACCGGACAGAGAAGGACAGTGTGAGGTTTCATCATGCAATTCAGAAGATCACATAATTTAAAACTTATGAATTGTTTATTTCTGGAATTTTCCATTTACTATTTTTTGACTGTGTTTGACTACAAGTCAACCTTGGAAACTTTGAAACCTTGGAAAGTGAAAGCAAGGATAAGGAGGCCTACTTTATACCACACAGGCCACTGGAAGGAGACACTTATGAGGGCAGGCAGGCCTTGGGAGCTCTTCAAATCACACTGTGTGACTAGTTGAAAAATGAAGCTATGTGTAATATCCTCCTGGATAATTCAAGATATGAAATAAAAGAGGAAGAGAGAGAGGCAAAGAGAGAATAACTATGACTATTAAGAAAGCTGAATAATTAAGACCAGATTACAAAGACTCTATAGGGTGGGCTGAGTAGTTGGTAATTGCTTGAGCACTAGGAATACTGTAGGTTCTTCATCGTGCAATCTGACAAATATAGTGCTTTCAGATGCTATGTACGAGAGAGGCTGGAGGAAGAACTGAATGCCCGTGGGCCCAGATTGTGTGAGCACCTGCTTGCAGCATAACTTTCCAGACATCATGACTGTTTCTCCCTGTACCTTCTAAACTACAGTCTCTGAAATGAGACGTGTCACATGTAAGACTCATTCCCCAAGCTTTCAGAAAGAATCACCCCAAGATATGTCCTCCTGATACAAATAGGAGAAAGGATGTAATAATTTTAGGTGAGGTTCAATAATGTGGAGCAGAAATGAACTTTTTCCTAAATAAATCTTTGCTCATGAGGATGTTGTTAAATCTAGTCTAGAAAAGAACACTTGATGGGAAATAGTGTAATATCCACTTATTTTTACAAAGGGTTAGTGGATGACAAGTTGGACTGAAGGGTCTTATTCTGTATTATTAATATTATTACTTTTGATTTGAAAATCATAATTGTATCATTTATGGGGTACAATGTGATGTTTTGATACATGTATACAACATGGAATGATGAAATCCAGCTAATTAACATATCTACCACCAAAAGTTGCTTTATCACGTATTATTTCAACAGCAAAACAAGGCTCTGATAATTTGTTCGAATTATATCATATTGTTCAGATTCTGTTGGGTTTTGTAGCATATTGTCGGAAAAAATGGCAGATGAAAGTAAATCTGCTCTGGAATAAGAGAGACATGGATGGGCTTCCAAGTGTTGCAGTAATACCTAACAAGCCACGTCTACACGTCAGAATTCAATCTCTTTATTTTTTGGAGCAAGATCTTTGTATTAAAAGTACAACCTCTGTCTACAAAACAGAAAGGGAAAGAAATGAGGGTTAGGAGAACCAAAGATCACTTTACTAAGAATCTATGATGGAGGTAATTAGGTTACCAGCTTCTGCAGTACACATCACACATCTGCTTAGACTTCAGGGATCACTGGGGTGTTTTTTGTTTTAATGTCTATGTAGGGACTGGGCATTTATGTTTTTTAAAGCACTAACATCAGAACCTCTGGAAATGAAACTCAAGCAATGCAATTCTTTAAACTTCCTCAGGTGATTCTAACATGCAAAGTTGAGAATAACTGCTCCAGTATTTGAAACTAAGTGTTGACTATAAGGATTTTATTTTTAAAATATTTACCTGGCCTCAAATAATAATGTCTCACTAGAGGAAATTTTGACTTTGAGATGAAAAAATTTAAAAAAACAAGGGAAGATTTGTGATACAGAGAATCATTGGAGAGAGAGAGAGAGAGAGAGAGAGAGAGAGTGTGTGTATGTGTGTGTGTGTGTTCTATACATGCAATATTGGTGTAATTCAGTGGTTATGAACCACATTGGTGACTGGAACTTTTCTGATAATCTTATGAAAACTCTATCTTTCTCCAAGGAAATATACATATATGCAAATTTTTCAGATTTTAGGACTGTCATAGCCTCCTTGTAACCAATGTTAAAAACCTCAGATGTAGTCATAGACTTTTATAACTACCATAAAAGGAACAAATAAGCAGTTTTTAAAAAATCAGCCATAATAATTAAGAAATCTAAGTGGAAATCTTGATTTTTGTCCCTAAATTTCTGGGTGGTTCTAAATAAATTACTTAAGTCTCCCAGGTCCCAGTTTTCATGTATGTAAAGTGAAATTTTTATCTGCCCATAGGGTGGTGTGGGTAGTTTCTTACCTTTTGCAAAAAATTAATTCAGAGTGAATGAATATGTGTGACAATACCATGAATAGTTGCAGTTCATTATCAGAGTTACTAAGTTTCTAAGAAGAAGAATACCACTTCTTGGGGAACTGATATTTTTATCAAGTTCTCATTTTTATGTATATCTGCCTTGTCGACAGAACACAGACTATGAGGAATTTAACATTTTTGTATTAGAAAGACTGTGAGTCCGAGTCAAGGTTGTCCTACATATTCAACTCTTCTTTCCCTGCAGTATGAAGATTATCCTGCAGTGTTTACTTGTGATGCTTTCCGTCAAACTGCTAATAAATGCATTCTTATAATTTGAAAAATCCAGCGTGCATTTTCTAAGAAAAGGTAGAAGTTTCAGGAGATCTGAAACCTATGAACCCAAACTTAATCTTGTTCACAAAAGCCCTGAAATATTTATTTTTGTTCACTCTACTTCCGACTCTACCCAAGGCCCCTAGGGAACCCCACTGTCCTTTTCTGTGTAAGAGGATTGTTACCAAGAAAGACAACCTTCTTGTTTCCCAAGAAAAGTGCACTCTCTCAGAACGTCTGGGATTAAGAATACAGCCCATCTTTTATAGCCAGTGATTCAAAGTTAAGGTTTATGGTGAGATGTTAACTACAGGTGCAAATGTTATGTGCAAAGAGTAAGCAAAGCTATGTTGAAAGAAGGACACCAACCAAAGCCTTTGTGTTTTTAGGTATCAACGTTTTCCATTTATTTTATTATCTGGGTTTTAATGAAAATAAATAAAAATGTGCATAGAGGATACAATACTCATATTGAATTTTGATTGCTGTTTTCCATTCCTCAGAAAAATATATTAAATAAAATGCAGAGTCACGAAGTTCAAACTACTGTTTTGTTCATAAAGGAAAATGCTTTATATGCAGAAATTTCAAGTGAGAGGAGATGTCAGGTCTCCAAAAGCAACTATTATGAAACAAAGCAGCCAGAGAATTAATGCCCTAGAGATGGCTATGACCACAATCTTGGATATCAGCCAGTCTCTTCATCTTGGTAGGACCACATGCTTGTGAACTGCTTGTTGTGCCCACAAAGTCTACCTAAGTGTTCTTGTTCTTTGGCATAACATTTCTTCTCCTCTTTATGGAGTATTGCTTTAACTTTCTGGTTATTCTTTCTACAAACACTTGCTGACCACTAAATACGAGTAAAGCACTGAAAAAGAATGGTATAAGATTGTATTCAGGAAATTTTTGTTATACGTAAATAAGTTATTTAAAGACCTAATAAGTTTGATTCTCCCCTTCCAAATCAAAGTCCCCCTTCCAGACACAGAACGGCCCTGCCTGTAACCTCTTATTAAGAGTAGTTTTTTATCCCAGGAAGCTAAGAGGGGTAGTCTCTATTTCAGTGTAGATGACTTTATCACCCCTTCCCCTCCCTGGATGCAGAAACTGGACTATTCTGGAGGGGTGTGTGTGTTTTCTCCCTATCCAGGGATACTATTCTGAATTTCAAATGATTGAAGAATTTGGCATTTTAGGTAATCCCATGTTCTGGTTAATTGAGAACTGCCGTTTATATAAATTACCAGGTCACAAACAAATAGAGCAAAAGGCTCTCAAAATAGTAACTTCCTTTGTATTAATCAGGAAAATGAACACTCAAGAGTTTAATAGCAAAATCATATACTTTTTGGACAGTTGATATTTTGTTTATGTGTATCACGACTAATGTCTGTAATCTATCACATTAGAAAAGTAACCAACAGTTCTAGCTGTAGAAAATTAAAATTGATTGAGACCCTATGTAACCCTGGCAGAAGCTAATCATGATATCATTAACTATATAGCCAATAGTCAAACTCTTTTTATCTTCTTTTGTTTTAATAAAATCTATTATATAAAATCTAGTATCTACAATCTAGATACATTGTGGCTCACACCTAAAATCTCAACACTTTGGAAGGCTGAGACAGGAGGATTGCTTGAGCCTGGGCAATATAGTGAGACCTCATCTCTATTATAAAAAACAAAAATCTAGTATATGCAATCTAAGCAAAATAGAATGGAATAAAATAATGTCTATGTATTTCATCTGAGTAATTCTGCAGAGAAAGCTGCTCTCATGTTTATCTATCATTGATAGAGCATCACTCTGGGCTAGGCACTGTGTTAGGTGCACTGCATATTTGATCCACTATATCCTCACCACATCTATGAAGGAATGTTGATGCCAGCCTTATTTTATAGTTGAAGAATTCCAGACTACAAAGTTGAAGTAACCAATCCAGGAACTCAGAGCCATAGCCAAGACTCAAATACAGGGCCATCACAAATGGATGTCCAAAGCATTCTTTCTAATCACTGAGCAACCACACTGTCTAACAAGACCTTATAAGTTGAGTACAGGAGACATCATTCACAGGTCTATACTCAAACATTAGAAGAAAAAACACTCTTAAAAATCATGTCTTAACTTTTGCAATCAAGAGTTTTCTGAAGGATAAACAAAGCTGGTGAGTGTCCAGGGCCTCAGAGGATGTTCCCCTTGGATCCACAGCTCACACATCTCTTCTTGGTCCATGAAATGTTCCCAATTGTGGGTCAGGGACAGAGAGGGATTAAGGAAGTGAAAAGTCATTAGCCACAATAAGTGTCCTTATGACCAGCTCTGATGTCATTTATCGACCCCTTCTAAGAATACTGAACAGGTTTACAGCGGCAAGGGACAAATATTGTCAAGTAAGTCTGTGAAGACAATGGCACATGTCACTAAGGAAGATTTGTGCTAAACATCACATCAATTCAAGCTAATGTTCCCTTCTGGCCTCGATGGCCAGTATGAGGTGACATGAACATAGGACAGTCATGTCTGTGACTGAGTAGAACTGAACTCTGTAGCTTATATCTCCTTAAATCTTTTTCCAAGAGGATGGCAAGAGCCAAGCAGTGGTTCCTGACTCTGGAATAAACTAGTGTTCTTGACTGGCTTGAGACCACGTATTAGACTCTAAAGTGTGGTCAGAAGCATAACCAGGACACTCTATGTTACAATGCTCTGAAGGAGCTGACAGTATAGATAGGAAGTCGAAGCAAAATTTTTCTGACTCTTTCTCCTGAGGGGTCCCTGTGAGGTGTACCCTTTAACGAAAGAAGCAACTTTATTTATTTATTTATGACTCTATGTTTAATATTAAGGAAATATTAAATTTCTGTTTAGGAGAGAGAATGGTATTGTGATAATATTAGGTTTTCCTAAGACTGCATAGTTTTTAGGTCTACATAGTAAAATATTTACAGATTGAGTGATATGATGTCTGGAAGGTGCTTCAAAATAAAATGGAAGGGGTGGCAGCTGGGGTGAGTATGGGTGAAAGAAGATTGGTCTTGAGTTGATAATCATCAAAGCTGGGTTACAATAGGTCTATTGTACTGAGTTTGTTTTTTTTGGGTTTTTCCTTTTATTTTCATGTATGTTAAAATTTTTCCATATTCAATTTTTTTTTAAAGAATCGAAATTGGTTAAGGTTACTTTAAATTAATATTAGAAAATCATGTTTTTTAAAAAGACTTCAAAATGTATGTCATTTTCATGATTTAACATTAAATGAAATAGATCTAAAACTGCACATAGAGTACTGCATATATACACATGTTTTTCTATGTGTGTAACGGAAGAAGAAACTACAAATGCAAATTATGGGTTGGCCCTGGTTGGTGAAAATGCATATCTTTTTCTTTATTCATTGTTGCTTTTTTGTATTTTCTAAATTTCCTGGAAGGAGAAAATGCTGGTTTTATAATTTTATAAAGTTATTTTTTATACAAGCCCTGCTCGTGATGTAATGTTAGATTTTTTTTAAGTTACTGAACTGTATATGAAATAGAACTTCATTTCTGTTTTAAAATGTGCACCTATGGTGAGTGTGTACATATTTATCTAAAATGGACAGCATTCAATTGTTAATGGTAGTTATCTCTGGATGGTGGCATTATAGGTCATTTTTACTGTTGTTTCTATGCCACTGTGTTTTCTTCAATTAATAAGAACTAATAAGTATAATGTTATAATAAGAAAAATATGGCAGTGGCCAGGCACCATGGCTTGTGCTTATAATCCCAGTACTTTGGGAGTTGGAGGCAGGAGGATCACTTGAGGTCAGGAATTCAAGACCAGCCTGTACATCATAGCGAGACCCCCATCTCTACAAAAAAAAAAATTAAAACTAAAAATAATTAGCCAATCATGGTGACACGTACCTATAATCCCAGCTACTTAGGAGGCTGGGGCAGGAGGATTGCTCAAACCAAGAGTTCAAGGCTACAATAAGCTATGACTGTGTCACTGCACTCCAGCTTGAGCAACAGAGAAAGACCTTGTCTCTAAAAAAAGAAGAAGAAGAAAGAAAGAAAAGAAAACGAAAAAGATGGCATTAAAGCTAGATTTATTATAGTTCTTTATGACAAAAGGGTTACCTATAAAGTAACATATAAGAACTACATAATATATACATTTAAAACAAACAAGCAAATCCAGAGGAATTTTAAATTGTCAATAAAAGTATGTTAAGTTTTTAAATAATGTTGATATAAAATCCTTGCAACAGCCACCATTATATGGTGATGCTCTTACCTTCATATACTCCATTTCTTGAAAATTGTGTGTTCTTTTCTGTCTACTTCCAGGTATTTCCATGCCAATACCAGTCTTTGGGCTACAGGATGACTCCAAGGTCTTTAAGGAGGGGAGTTGCTTACTCGCCGATGATAACTTTGTCCTGATCGGCTCTTTTGTGTCATTTTTCATTCCTTTGACCATCATGGTGATCACCTACTTTCTAACCATCAAGTCACTCCAGAAAGAAGCCACTTTGTGTGTGGGTGATCTTGGCACACGGGCCAAATTATCTTCTTTCAGCTTCCTCCCTCAGAGTTCCCTGTCTTCAGAAAAGCTCTTCCAGCGGTCGATCCACAGGGAGCCAGGGTCCTATGCAGGCAGGAGGACTATGCAGTCCATCAGCAATGAGCAAAAAGCGTGCAAGGTGCTAGGCATCGTCTTCTTTCTGTTTGTGGTGATGTGGTGCCCCTTCTTCATCACGAACATAATGGCCGTCATCTGCAAAGAGTCCTGCAATGAGGATGTCATCGGAGCCTTGCTCAACGTGTTCGTTTGGATCGGTTACCTTTCCTCGGCAGTCAACCCCCTCGTCTACACACTGTTCAATAAGACGTACAGGTCGGCCTTTTCACGGTATATTCAGTGTCAGTACAAGGAAAACAAAAAACCACTGCAGTTAATTTTAGTGAACACTATACCGGCTTTGGCCTACAAGTCTAGTCAACTCCAAATGGGACAAAAAAAGAATTCAAAGAAAGATGCCAAGACAACAGATAATGACTGCTCAATGGTTGCTCTAGGAAAGGAACATTCAGAAGATGCTTCTACAGACAATATAGACACAGTGAATGAAAAGGTTAGCTGTGTGTGATAGGCTAGTTGCCATGGTAACTGTAGAGGACACATGAAGCCAGATTTCACCTACCTGGATAAAGAGAGAGAGACTGGAAAAAATTAGGCCAGGCTAGTGGAACCAACAATAATATCTATATGCCTCATCTTATTCTGTCAATGAAAAGCAGGGTTAAATGCTACAAAATGTGCACTTTGAAAATGTTCTGACAGCATTTCAGCTGTGAGCTTTATGATACTTATTTTTAACACTGTAAATTATGTATCTTTAAAATAATTATCTTTTATTATATAATTATGAGGTCCTAAATAAATCGAAATTAACTTCTATTTTCAAATGGAAACCTTGCTGCTATGTTGTTAATTGATGGCATGGGATTGAGTTGGTGACCTATTGCTGTAAATAAAAATAGCTATAAATAGTGAAAAATGTGTTGAATGTAATGGCCTCTTAAATAAAGAAAAATTATCTTTAAAATTTCCCATGATATATATTTTGAAAGAAAAAAAAAGACACTAAGGACAGCATTATAAAATCTGTATTGCTAAGATAATTAAGTGAAATACTTGACGTTTTTTCATTCCTGCTTATTCATAGATGCCATTTTGAAATATTCACAAGGTTGCCGGCATTTGCTGCATTTCAAGTTAATTCTCAGAAGTGAAAAAGATTTTAAATGTTATTGAATATCTATTGCTGCTTTCTCTCCTACTTCTTGTGCTTTACTCCGAATTTCCAATGTTCCAATGTTGTTTAATATTTGTTCTTCTAGGTAAACTATCAAAAGGATAGTTTAACATTATCAAATACATTTCTAGAAATTGCTTCTCTAAAACAGCACCATAGAAGTATTTGGTAACTTGCTGTGAAGTGACTGCATCATGCATGCGCTCTCCTTTGAGCAGTAAACAGTGTATTGATGTCACTGTGTGAGGATTGAGGATAAACTCAGGTTTCTGGCTATGGCAGTAGTAGAGTCTTGGGACATCTCTATGAAAAGCAAGTGACTTTCCTGTTGACACTCATCGAGTAAATTTATGCTTTCAGATCAATCCATCTATATTATTTGTTAACACTGTTCAGCTTGGTTTCACAATCATCTATTGAGTGTACACTTACGTGTGATGAAGCAATTCTCTAGGTACTAGGGATATCAAAATACTTAAAACAAGATCCTTGCCTTTAAAGAAACTGACTAAACCAAAATGCTTGTTGTCAGGAAATATAAAGACTTGTTTTGAGAATCCATTCAATTTATTTCCTTCTTACCAGGTTCAGACACAAGTTTGTTAAACTATGAGGGTAGTTTTCAAAATAAGTTTTCTGTTTGGTTACCGATGAACCTCCATCAAACAAGCAGTGGGAAGCATCACTTGAGGCTGAACAGTGCAATTAATTTAAAAATATGCACCTCCATCTGGACTCAATATGTGATTACCAAAGTTTTGAGCATAATTTTTGTCCCATTTTCCAAAAACTCATTCATTGTAGTATTACTCATTGACACTGGGCTCCCTAATAAAAAAGCAGATAATATAATGTTTTATAGAAATTGTTGCTAGATAGAAAGAGATTAACAGCAGTTAATCCACCTTGATACTGTAATACTCAAGGTTAAATTGCACATTGTTATTGAAATAGATGTTAGATATATTTGATTACAGAGCTGAAGAATTTCTATTGAATGAGAAGTCATTTTGCCCTAAGACTTTGGAAAAAAAATTATAGATTTGAAAACTAAAGAATGTGGGAAGTGCTGTTGTGTAATTTTTGAAATACATTAGGAAATACATAAAATTCCAATTATGTCCTTATAGATAATGTTGAAAGATGACTCACTATTTCAAAGCTAGAATGTATAACATGCCACTAGTACCCAGGCTGCATTCGAATTGAACTACTCCTTAATAATTATGCCATACTAAACTGATAAAAATATAAATGTTAAAAAGTCTCTGCTCTAATGCGTTTTGCCTTAGTTTATAATTCTGCATATTTCATTATTCATATGTTAGGGAAAAGATTACAGATTTTATCCCCATGTACTCAATCTTGAACAGAATGGACATTAATACTGCCTGACAGATGTCTTTTGACTACCTACATACTAAAAATGTGTATGTGTTTTTTTCTCCCATAAGTATCTATTCAAGTGTATACTGTATAGGCAAATGTGTATCTGTATATATGTACAGACATGTTCCCATGCACTTTATTCAATATTTATATATTTATATGGAGGAAAAACAAGTCAATGAAAACACTCAATATATACACATGTGTGCATGTTTGTATCATGTTGATTTAAATGTGAATTTCTGTTCTAATATTCCTATGACTCCATTGCTGTCAAAGCAGATTAAAGTGTAACAAAAATATCAGCTCTTTAAATAAACTGGAAGTTGATCTAATTTTGTGTAAAGACTTCAAGACAATTCTATGAGGATAATGAAAACATGGTTCATACATATATAGTTTATTGATCTTAAATAAAATGGTACCTTTGGGTTCTTTATTTACTCTGGGGATTTTCTGACTACTAAGGCTTTAAAATATACCCCCCATCCCCTGAAACACAGCTCTCAAATGATTTATGGATCTGTGATTAAAGAGTTCACTCCTGGTCAATACTATTAAACCGGAGTAACAAGCCTTACTTACTTTATATTGAATGATAGATTCTTCTATATTTAAGGAAAGGAATTAACTGCCATCATTGGGGGGGAAAAATGCACAATTTAAAGCCTACTTCATCTACTTGGTCACAACGCCACCTCATGGTCGTTTTTTAAAGTGCTACCGTAGCAAGTTACTGTACAGCTTTTAGCAAAGGGTGGTTCTCCCATGTGTGCATCAATGAAATATATTTATAAAGTGTTAAATGATGATGTGCCATATGTAACAAATACAGTGAAGATTATTTTATGAACTTCTTTAATCAAGGTGATTCTAAAAGAGTTCAAGAAAGAATAAATAACTGTAAATAAAAAATGAAATGCAATTTTGTGTGAGTCCATAGCTGTGTCTACTAAAGGGAATTGCCCCAAAACTTCTAGGCCATCAGTCTGAGAATTCCAGGTATCATCCCAATATTTTGAGAGTAAAAAAATCCTGTGCTTCTGGAACTCAGCTCTGTCAAAGAGCTAGGATCCACTTGATTGAATTAGCTTTACAGACATGATCTAGTTTCCAGTTATCTGCCGTAGACAAATGCTTTATGTTTGATCTCTTCATCTGGTTCCACAAAGCCTAGGAACATGGAGAACTATTTTCTGTGCTCTAATACATGAATGCAGGTCCATGTGGGCACATGCATGCAGGTATATGTACCTTAGACATGCACACAGGTATGTATATGCACACACATCTTTCACAATAGATAGTTTCAGGAGTAAAGTAAACCACGGAGACATAGTGCTATTGAATAAACTGGAAAGTTACCCTGGTTCATCATTTCACCTTTAAGTGCTGAGAAATTATATAAAATCAAGACAGTTGATATTTTTCCCAGGTGGTTATGGCTCCATGTATTGAATACCTACGATGTGTGAGGCATTAAGCTGGTTACTTTGCTTCCTTCACCTAATGGAATTTATGCAACCATTCTACAAGTTATGGTGCTGTAATTTGGAAGATGAAGAAACTGAGATTCAAAACAGTAAAGTGTCCAAAGTCACACAGCTGGCAAGAAAAGTGGCAAGTTCAAGACTGGGTCATCTGACGCCAAAGCACAAAATCTTTTCCCAACCTTTTGCGGCACAAGGGAAAGAGCACCCTTCAGAGTTAAAATATGAGAGTTCCCATCTTAGCTTCCCCACCCATGTGAGTTTGGACCAGTTGCTTAACAACGCAGTGCCTCAATACCATTGCCTCCAAAATGGAGCTACTGGTACTCATCCTGTCTTACTGACAGAGTAGCTTAGATGAGATCAGGGCTATGGCTGGGCTTGATAGCCTATAAAATGCTATGTAAATGTAATAACTGTGTTGCTATTTAAAAAAAGAAAAAAACCTCTATAAATTATTAGCCATCAGAGAAAATTCTAGATAAAGTTGTAGGATAGGCAATATTATTATTCAGCAGTTTCTACTATCCTTTCTGTGAGTGCTTCTCATTTTAAAAAGACATACACACACACACACACACACACACACAGTTTACTTCTCCTCTGTCCACAATGCAGAGCGCCCATCTTTAGTACTCTTTTTTATTTCTTTCATCAAAGCCTGCCCATCCCATGTGCCATTCCCTCAGGTCTCCATTCTCAATAAGTCATGGAAATTGCTAGATCAATGTGTGTCATTGACATCTGTTCCACTGCCCACCATGATCAAAATCTAAAAGGCAGAAACCAAAGGCAAAGATAGAGACAATAGAGAAAGAAAATTGGGGACAGAAATGTTCTGTTATCCCTCAAACCAACCACAGAACAACAAATACCTTAAATAATTGATAATTTATATAAAATGTTTTAACTTAACGTTGAATCTTAATCCACAAAGATAATGATTTTTAAAGAAACATTCATGATTCTTAAGGTTTCATTCTAAGCTGAGAATGTTAATATATTTGCCCTAGTAAGTATGTAATCAGACAAAAATTCTTTGTTAATTTCTGACTACTTTGGCATGAGACTTGCAAAAAAACAAATAATTTCTCTCTTTTCCCCTTAATGGTATACACACCAACCTTAGCTCTGTCCTTCCTTTTTGATATTAATGCAGTATGTCCACCTGAGCCAACACGTTATGTGAAGTCCTCAGACCCAGTTGGAGCCTCTTTTCATGTGACCCAATGACAGCAGAAGACAGACAGGAAATTCAGGTCCATCCTGCTACTATTGCCTGACCTTGGACAAATCCAAGCTTCTCTTCCCTCAAGTATATGGGATTTAGAGTTAGTGATCTCATCTGGGAGTTTTTCTCATTTGGAAGTTTATTCTTATATGAACGCTAGAGAGTCCAGTCAAGGTTTCGATGAACCAAGGCACAACTTCATGTGCAAAGAATATTCTGGAATTCAAAACTCTCACATTCTCTAAAATTCTCCAGATAAATTTTAAATAAATGACACCTTTATCTTTTATACGAGACTCTTACAAGATAAATTGTTATTGATCTTAGGAGTTTCCAAGATATGAGACTGAGAGTCAAATATCAACTTCAATGATTCTTATAGTTTTCTTTTTCTCACAGTCGGCCTCTCTTCTGCACAGTTTCATAGCTATAAGATATCAAGTTACTCTTCATAACAGACCCCAGGCTTCCTGAAGAATGAGTGTGTCTATTTGAGTTCAATTTTCTTGAATTGGGGAGTTGATATTAAAAAGCCCAAATATGTTTAGAATTTATGGTACAAAGATCTCTTTTTTAAAAAACTAGATTTATGTTGAAAGTGCGCCAAGATCACTTAAGTTTTTATTTATAATTAATATTATGAGATCTTAAAAGAGTGTTTATTCTGTCTTCAAGAGAACAGCACAATTTGTACTTCCTGTCCTACATTTATTCAGAACTTGAAAAATACTATATGTTATTATTCAGATAATCTTGTCTTAGTTGGGATGACTCAAAGAGCAGAGCCAAGATTTGGGTGCAAGTTATTTATGTAGGAAGTGATTCCAGGAAGTAGACAAAAAAACGGGGAAGAGCCGGGCTTGGTGGCTCAGCCTGTAATCCCGCGCTTTGGGAGGCTGAGGTGAGTGGACTGCCTGAGCCCGCGGGTTTGAGACCCGCCTGGGCAACTTGGCAAGCCCTCATCTCTACAATAAAATCAAAAAATTAGCCAGGTGTGGTAGTTCCAGCTACTTGGAAGGCTGAGGTGGAAGGATCGTCAGAGCCCAGCATGTCGAGGCTGCAGTTGCCGGGAGTGGCCACTGCACTCCAGTCTGGGTGACAGAGTGAGACTCCAACTCAAAAAAAAAAAAAAAAAAAACGGGGAAGAAGTGACAGTTCATTTAAGTGTGTGATATCAGGGTACTGGCCACATAACCAAAAATATATTTAAATTGGATTGTGTGGCCAGGTGCAGTGGCTCACGCCTATAATCCCAGCACTTTGGGAGGCCGAGGTGAGAGGATTGCCTGAGCCCATGGGAAACTTGGCAAGACCTCATCTCTACAATAAATCAAAAAATTAGCCAGGTGTGGTGACGCATGCCTGTAGCTTCAGCTACTTGGAAAGCTGAGGCAGAAGGATAGCGTGAGCCAACAGGTCAAGGCTGCAGCAGCAGTGAACATGCCACTGCACTCCAACCTGGGCAACAGAGTGAGATGCCAATTCAAAAAAATAAAAAATAAAATAAAATTGGATTGAGCAATCAGTGCTGCAAACTCATTTATTCTCTCAACAGTTTTGTTAGCAAGGATCTACCATCATGTGTATGTTATAGGTAAGACATCGTTAAGTGTGGGAAGTCTGGGAATGGAATTACTCTTTTAAAAAACTTGAATAAAATATTGGGTGGGGAGATTATCTTATGTCTTTATTAAATTTATGTGTTTTTTGGGGTCTACCAACTTTCTCATAATTTAGCCTAATTAATATAGGATAACTGAACACACCTACCCAATAATGCCACCGGAGAGGTTACATATGATAAGATGCCCTTTGATGCCACCACCTGATGCCCATGTTTCAGCCACCTTAGACACTAGTGAAAAGCAAACTTGTAGGGGCCAATGGAAAAAAATGTTAAGAATATAGAATTTGGATATTAGTTTTAAAGGGAAAAAATGAAAATTAGAATGTTCAATATCACTGTCTCCAGGCTTCCCTGTTAAAGTTCTGCATCCTAAGATCTAGGTTCACAATAGAATAGACAAAGAAAGATATCTAAAATATGTAAATTAAGTCAAAATAGGCAATAAAACCAAGAATATTTTTTAAATGAAGAAAAAAAGGAAATGACAAAAATATAATCAAGGAAAAATAAAATCTAATTCGTTCAGCAAGCACACTAATTTGTCTCTCAGATACCCTTAAAATGGGATGTATTTATAAGCATTTCATTTCTAGAAATGAGATGGTGGGTTTTTTCTGAATTACCAGGAAAATGGGAAATGTTAGTTATTCATGAGTGATTGCGAATATGACAAAATTAAGGCAGCTAAACATTTTAAAGAGCAAGAAGAGTGATTTGCATGAAAATGTAACACTACACTCAGCCTTCTAATGTAATCACCAGAGAACTTGACTATGATTTATTCATTTCTGCCCATCTCCAAAGTAGACTGTGGAAGCTATGTCTCATATTTGGTCCTGTACCCAAACACCAGGTAGTCCTGACAAAGTTCAGAAACTTATTAGAACCACTCAAAAAGAATACATCTTGTCAAACTTAGAATTATAATTTCATAATGTAAATATCAAGTTACCTCAATTTATATTAAGCGTAATAGATACAAAAGTGAAATGATTTGTGCATTTATGTACTATTCTGCTTTAATAGATTTACCTTAATGGCATTAAAAGACAAAATAACGATTTATTCCTTGAGTAAGAATATTTTCTTATTTGACTTAAGCAGTAGCGTCTGTTGCTAATGGCTTTGAGTGGTCTCCCTTGGTTCTCAAAGTACAGCTAGCCATTTGTAGATGTGTAATCTACTTAATTTACTATAGATAAGAAGGAAACCAGAAGAAAGAATGGAGAAGAAAGATACTGATGTTGATAATTATTGAGCAGTAGTTTTGTGCTAAGGGCTTTCACCCATATAATCACAATAACATGTCTATTTATGTCTCATAGTATACAACTAGTGAGGAAACTGAGTCTCAGAGGGAAATTTGACAAATTTCATCACACTAAGGAGAAGAGTCAGAATTCAAGTGCAGCCCTATGTGACTGTTAAATTTTTACTGTTTCCTATTTCCATTGTGTTAAAGGTTAGAAAATATTTTCTATTTTAAAAAATAGTACATGTTTAGGTTTTGTGGGCCATACAGTCTACCAGAATCACTCAACTCTGCTGTTGTGGTATGAAAACAGCCACAGACAAAAAGCAAATAATTGCATGCACCTGTGTCCCAATAAAACTTCATTTATAAAAACAGACCATGGGCCAGACTGGGTCCACAGACCATAGTTAACCAACCCCTGGACTCCACCATGGAACAACACCAACAGTAATTACAAAAAATACAACTGCAATAACATATACTGCTACTATCATCACAACTATTTATTTAAGCCCTTATTGCACATTAAATATTGTGTTAGGTACTTTATATATTAATCATTTCATTTAATCCTTACAATACCACCACCACACACTTGATATTATTATCATCTCCATCTTGTATATAAGGAAACTAGAGATTAAATAACTTGCCTGAGTTCTCATATAGTAAGTGATAGGGCTGAGTTTTGAATCAACATTCATATTTTCAACCATTTGCTCTATTTCCTCTCTGCCCCAGAAGTATAAGAGCACATCCTCATTATGCCTGTAACTATCTTGCCTTATCTAGACTGAATAGTGAGGCACAACAGAGCTCTAACCTTGGGAAGGGTATACAGTTCCTTCTAAAGCCTCCAGCTTACTGGCAGGATAATTAGACTTTGCTGAATAAACTTAATTTCAGTCCATAAGTGTAAGTGTTGAAAAGTGTTGATCATCAACATGGTTAGTAATCTACAAAAATCATTCTCAATCTGATAAGATAGAATCATGATATATTGGTTGCTGTCTCTTCTCTTGGCTCAGGTCCATGCCCAGAAAATGTATCTAACACTAGGTTCCTCCTAACTGAAGAAGGAAATACTTAAGTTCTATATTCCTACCATGCTCAAAAATAAATTTCTGATATGCCCTTTGTATTTCCTGCACTAATCATTAAAAGAATGGATTTTGACTGAAAAAAATAATATGTTAAATGAATGTTTGACATGCTAGTCAGGGAGATTGAAAAATCTCAAGTTCCTCAGAGAACATGGAGTTTTGTTTTTTTTTGTCAGGATACACATGGGAATGAGGAAACAGAAATCACTCTTGTCAAAAAGTCTTCACACAACTCACTTCATACTAAGTCTAAGGCTGCCTTAGGGATGCAGACACAAGTTTCTCCATTTTCATCAAAAGCCTCAATCGTGATAACACTCACCTAATTTCCCTCAACCTATTTCTCTCTGTGACTCTTTCACTCATCCTCCCCTACCAGTTGTTTTCCTTCTAGCCTCTTCTTACTTAGAGCATGTGCTCACTCATGGTCCACCATGACTTCTTTCTACCTCATGAGCTTTCATCTTCTACAGCTGCCATTAATTACATGCTTTTTGCTATAGCCCCTTGTGCAGATTTCTAAGAGAGGGCTGTTCAAGTTGGTTCATGTTCTCCCTACATGGGCAGAGATTTTTGTTCTGAGCTCCCCTTATAATCTGCAGACCAGTTGATAGCCAGAGGTCCTTCCTAGTCCAGTCAGCTGTGGTGGGCTGTGTAGAATGATTCTCCAACTGAATCCCTTGACAGAGAAGACTTTTCACCTAGAGGGCTAGTGGGTGTCCGTCACTGGGTCTGAATGTTAATCAGCACCTTCCTTGTAAAGAGAGAAGATCTATTGACTTATTTTTCTGGTAAAAGTAGCCACCTCTTTCAACCAGCACTCCCATTTCTTACATCATTTTCTTCTCACACAACTATTACCGATTTCCTGTCCATAACCTAGTCTGCCAAACAGAAACTTCACAGTAGTTGACACTTTAAGGAATATTACCAAGAAATGAGTCAGCCAATTTTCTTTTATGGAGCAGTCTGAAAAATAGTTATTGCTTAAAAAAAAATTCCAGAAACTTGAATATGAAATCCCAGACAAACAATGGATGGGAGAGAAACCAAGCTTGATAATGCTTTTTTTAAGCTTGCCCTGAGAACTGTGATTTGATAACCTCAATAAGCAATCACAGAATACTATGATTAAAATAGCCATGTTATCATCTAAAGAAAACTGAAAAATTTAGAAAAATCTGCAAAACCTCAATAGAGAAGAAAATCATTTAATAGCTGAATTAGAAACATTTCTGTCATTGGGGCAACATAGTCCTACAACCGTTGGATTTACCAATGTTATAAATGCATAACTATGAGAAGAAAGACACAGGATGATTCCTGTACCCTGTACTCCCCAGGAAGGTGATTACACCTGTAAGCAAAGAAGAAAATGGATTTAATTATCCACAGGCCAGGACTTTAAGAATAAATATGGAAATTGGATGGACATTAATAAAAACAAGGTAATAAAATATCTCCACCCCCCCCCCCCCGTAGTAGGTAGTAGAGTACAGTAAGAATTGCTATCCCATATTCTTTAGGTTCACACAAAAAAATTACATAATAGGACTTGGCTGCTCTATTCTTAGAAAATATTGCAATGATTCAAAGTTCATAAGAAGGCATTATATGAAGGTTGTGTTTTAAAGCAAACCTTAAAAGATTTAGGGTAATATTTAAAAAGAACATGGGTTTAGGAGCTACATAGAAATTACTCCAAATTCTGCCTCCACTATTTACTGACTATGTGAGATCATTACTTAAACTCAATGAGCCGCGTTTGTTAAATGGAGATAATATCTTGTGGGATTATAAGAATTAAAGGTGGTGTATGAAAAACTTCTTGAACAGGATCTGGCCTATAATAGAACGTAATATGCAGTGGTTATTAACATGACTAGATAGAGAGCAAAGAATTAACTCTGCCTCTTGGGGGAATCCTCCTGACTTTTCCAAAAGAAAAGAGGACAAAAATGAGGGCAAAGAGACCTCTAGTGCTAACAAGCCCAAAGCAAAAAAGGCATTTGAGGTCTGCCAAGACACTCACACTAAGCTATTCCCACTTTGTTTTTGCCCTGGGTGTTATATAATAAGTGACTTATCAATGGAAAGCACAAACAGAAAAGACAAATTCTGAATGATTGCACTTAGACGTGGAATCTTAAAAAGTTGAACTCATGGAAGCAGAGAGTAGTATGGTGATTCCCAGACTGGGAGTGGGGAGGATGGGGCGATATTGGTCAAAGAATACAAACTTTCAGTTATAAGATAAATAAGTTCAGGGGATCTAATGTACAGCATGATGACTATACTTAATAATACTGGATTGTTTACTTGAAATTTGCTAAGAGAGTATATGTTAAGTATCCTCACCACAAACACATGCACAAACACACACAAAAATGGTAACCAAGTATGATGATTGATGTGCTGGTTCATGTTATTGTAGTAATGATTACACAATGTACACATAAACTATCACATTGCCCATTTTGAATATATATAAGTTTTATTTGTCAGTTATACCTGGAAGTTATAGCTGAAAAATTATTGGAAAATGTTTTATCATTTTTTCTGGAAGATTCACTATATATTTTAATACCATAAAACCTCCGAAAAGTCCAGCAATAAAGAAATCAATTTAATCTTTAAAAAATCAATCACTGTTTTGGGATCTTTTACAGGCATGTGCATAAAAGGGGGGCTTCTCCTTGCCCTACCTATTCCTGTTTTTAAGGGTCTAAGGCTCCTTCCTACGAGGAGAGTGTGTCATCTCAGATGCAGAGAGGATGGGCATTAATGTTTTAACTGAAGTTGGGGGTGATGGCCTAACCCCAAGTTTACCTGAGACTAGGAAAAGTATGGGGTGAGAACTTTTACAAGTGAAAAAGATCTGCACTCTGCCCCATTCAGGATCCTGAAAGTTTGTAAGACTCCTACCAGGCTGCAAGTGAGTAGCAGAGAACAGAAAACCAGATGCCCTGGCAAAAGAGCTCCAGGTCTGAGCCTGGCATGGAGAGACTGGGCCTTCTAGTCTCCTACCACATGGCTATAGACACGAGCACTTGAAGGATTCTGGGCTATGAACTTTGGAGTCATAAGGTAAGGGAGTGGGCCCCTGGCAACAGAGACCACAACTGGACTTTCCATCAACCTTTGAAGAGAAATGGGAAATCAGACCTAGACTTATTTATGTTTAGAAAAATAGATTTTTTTTCTCAAGTGTCATTGTATAAAGTAGTAATAAAAATGAAGGATGAGGGAAGTTTTTTTTTTTTTTCCACATCTGTCCTTTGATAATATGATAGAGGATCAGTTCTGTCTGCTCGAACAGAAGTAGGCCTCATTCTATCCCAGTTATATCATCCCTGGGCAGAATGATCCCCTTCTAATAGAGGAAGTATTATATACCATTGACTAAAGCTGTCTAGGCATCAGCTATCAAGACAGTCCTTCAGAACAGCTATGAAGAGAAATGAGTGAAAAGAGCCTCTAAGTAGCCAAAATCATTTCCATCAAGGCCCATAGATTTAAGTCATCCTTTATTTGGTGGAAAGCATCCTCACACCCTTGTGAGAATTGGAGGATGAAGTGCTGATAATTACTGTTGTCTGGTTTGTTATTACAAAATAGAATAGAAACAGAAGATTGGAAAAATAGAGAGGAAATAGGAAATAAAGAATAGCTGAGGTACATGACTGCCATTGTCAAGGGGTAGGCAAGAAAACTACAAAGTGTGTAGTGGAAGGAAATCACTGCAGGCCTCCACAGTTTCTTTTTTGGGCAACAACTCTCACATGCTTCAAAGGTCCCCAAAGCCATGGCTCTCAATCTTCAGAATACCTGGATAATTAGTTTTAAATGCATATTTCAGAGCCTCTTTCTCAGAGATTCTATTTGGGGCCATCTAGGGTTGTGCCCAAGACTCTAACACTTTTTATAAAACCCTGGTTTTCTGCAACAGTGAATCCTTAGACCACTTTTCAGGAAACACAGACCTAAAGGTAGAATTGCATTTTAATTATTAATTCTTTCAACTAATATTCCTTTAGAACACACTCAGGTACTGAGCAGGACTCTGGGAATTACAGAGATAACAATGGCAAATACATGATCCCTGTCCTCAGGAAGCCCACAGCCTAGCTGGAAATATGACTAGGTAAATGAAATCTGCAATAGTGTGGCCAGTGCTACACAGGCACAGATTTATATTATTACACAAGCTACATTGGTAACATGAAGAAGAAAAAAGAGAATGACAAACTCTCCTTTGACAGATCTAAGAAGCTTTCACACGAGTATATGTTTGAGTTGTATTAGGTACAACGAGTGCAAATTCACCAACTTACATGAGGGAAAATGTACTTAAATAGCAGATGAGCCCAGAGGTTGAAAAAGTGAGGACATTCAAGGAACTGTAAGTCTTATGCTGAAAGTAAAGGAAGAGAGATAGGAACAGCAGAAGACAAGGTAGAACGGTACAGGTAGGGCCCAGATCAAAGACAACCCTAAAGTGCAAACTTTCATGTTAGAAATCTCTCCTATGGGCAGTAGGGAACCATTGACAAAATTAGCAAATAATACTAATAATACTGTGTAATCGGATTTGTATTTTTGCTCACTCAGACCATGAGGGACATGCTGTTGAAGGCGAAGTCATTGTAAGTTGACCCCGTTGGTGTCAACAGTTGTAAATGCACAGGCCAGGGTCTTATCTAAAGCAATAAGAGCAGGGGTGAAGAATACGTCATGTTGAAATTGTTTGGTAATATAAAGGATGAATTGGAGATGAGAGAAATGTTGCATGACATCCTCCGGAAAGTGTTTTAAAACAGGCCTACAATCTTTTAACCTCAATTCCAAAATCCCTTATCCTCAATTCCAAAGTCAAAGGACTCTGAAAACTAGAAAAAATTTTAGTAACTGATTTAGTAGAAAAACCTGACCTGACCTGAAGTTATTTGTGGCAAAACCTGCTCTGGACTGATATGAGATTGTGCATAATTTTCAATTATCCCACTTGATGTAATAATGATTCATGTTTAGCAGCAAAAATATGAAAGTATACAGTCCCTGGGAGCTCTTCAAGATCCTTCTGCAATTCCAGTATAATTTAAGGTTCAGATTACCTTCCTAAAATCAGAACAATCTGAATTCACAAACATATCTGGCTCCAAGAGTCTTAGATAAGAGATTTATGGACCTATAACAAGTAAAGACACTGTCCCAGACTAAGGCAGCTGCGGCAGCAGAGAGGAAACCGATAAGACTCACATGAGAGTGTATATAAGTAAGAAATCCTGTTGCTGGCTTGGGCTTAGGGCAATAGAAACTGTCACTATCCAAAGTGAGGAAGAAGTAAGGAGTAAAAAAATTAAAGAACACTCAATGGGAGTTTAGACTACAAAGTAGGAATTTGTCAATCCAAATTATTAACTTTAAAAACTAGTATATAAATGGGTACATTATACATATCTAGAAAACCTACTTGTCTAGAATATCTCAAATGTCTTCAAAACTAGATGAGTGAGGACAAATAATGCCTTTTACTGAAGTAGCACTTTAGAGCTTAAAAAGCACTTTCCTAAAATTATTGCATTTAGTCCTCTAAACAACTCTAAGGCATTTTTGTAGGCATGTGCTTATAGACTCAGCTAAATCTTAACTTCAAAAAGGCATTCAGTTTATTTTTACATATGTGAAGTTTTAAAAAAATATGCTCAATACTAGAAAAGCCTCTGTGTACAAAGAAAGGCTTGATATTCTAAGAAAAGAAATCCATAAAGTTGCATGCAATCTAATTAGTTCTACTCCCACATCAACATGAAAAACGTTGGCGTCTATACTGAGGTCATCAAATCATACAGTATTATTGGACGACTGTAGAAAAAAAATGCAGTATGTTCCTCTCTCCCTTCAAGCACTTTTTATGGTTTGATCACTATTTTCTTTTCAATCAGTACATTTTTCTCCCTTCTAAAAAATGCTCAAGGATCTAAATTGTACAGCTATTAATCTCAGTTGCATTTATATCTCAATCTCGAGTCAACAATAAATTTGATTGCTCCATTCTGACGGTATTTTTTTTCTTTAAAATCCTATATTTATCAGATGGTTTCATGGCACGTTGCAGTGTCCTTGTGAACTGTAGATGCTAAGCATATATCTCAATTAACCTACATCTCTCATGTTAAAATTGCATACATGTTGCTTAAATGAAGGGAAATATGAAAAGTTGTCAGTCTTACCTGTAACTGTTTTAAAGTATGTAATATAAAAATATGTTGTCATTGTAAAAGATTTAGCAACTCATAGTCAAGTGGGAAGGTCCCTTTTACAGCTATTTGACCTATTGTACTTCACACCAGCAGTTTGATGTAAGTCATTCTGTCCTTCACACTCCTTTCTGAGCTCCAGGGAGACTTCAATTATTTTTCAACTGTTTTTCTTTTTAGTCCGTCTCTCTCTGTCTCCCCGGGGGGGGGGGGGGGGGGGGGGGGGGGGGGGGGGGGGGGGGGGGGGGGGCGCGGGGGGGGGGGGGGGGTGCCCGGGGGGGGGGGGCGGGGCGGCGGGGCCTGGGCTCCGGCTCGGGGTGGGCGACGGGCCCGGAG
>CAUYQG010039244.1:0-12135 GCA_963574415.1 Tarsius wallacei | reverse complement strand
GGTTGTGATGTGCTATATTTGAGTGTCAGCCTTTTCTGTGAGCTAGTGAGCCCCTCAGCTCCCTGTGCTCCAGAAGGGCTGCATGTGGACTTGGGATGGCACCGCCCACGGCCTATAGCCCTGCAGCATCCTGCCGTTGTTGCCATTTGAGTGTGGTGTTCCTCTCATGCCTTCATGCCCAACACCTCCAGGTATTTTTCCATCTATTTTGTTTGGAAGTCTCAGTCACTCTCCTGAGAGCAGTCCCATAAACATGAGGCTGAGAAGCAGTTTGTGGTAAGCACCTTGTCTTATGGCTATTGGCATTCTGCTGCACATGTCACGTCAGACTGAACTGTGGCTGGAGTTACGCAGGACATCCCAGGAGGCAGAATAGGTATGTCGGAGTGAGTCTTGGGTGCAGTCAGAAGGCTGGGCTCTGGGCCTGACTCTGCTACCACTGACCTGTCTCATGGGCTTTGACTGAGCCCGCTGAGAACTTGACCCTTGTTTTCTCTTCTGCTAAATGGGCATGTCCTAGATCTTTACAATGTTGTGATGTTTGCCTCACATTATGTCTGAAATAGAAATAACGCTTCTTGTCAAACTTTTGTTATTCTTTTAGTATTACATATTCTGCTGTAAAGTATGTATAATTTTATTCTATAATGAGTAATAATTGGTCACCTAAACTTCTAACACAGGATTTCTGCTTTTTTTCAGTAATTTTGGTCTACTGTGCTGAATACATCAATGAAATGGCAGCAATGAACTGGAGGTAAAGCCAACTCCCTGTGCATTTGACTGTGTTTCAGGAGTCCACCCTACAGTGTGTCACAGGGAACATTTCAGGCAGGCCACAGGACTTGCAGAGGAGACAGATCTAATCACAGGACCTGCACAGACAATGAAGGTCCCGTGATTAGGGCCTAAGTTTAGGGCCTGAGGAACAACTTGTTAAATGTTTTCAAGACTGGTGTAACTTTTCCAACTGAGCCACACCTGCTGTGTGATACTGGTTTTTGAATGGCTAGTGGGCCAAAAATGATTTTTTACATTTTAAAATATAAAAAAGGAGAACTGCCAGCCACTCAGCAAGAATGAGTTGGGTCACTGCCTCATGGCTGACAAGCCCTAGACATTTACTCCTTGGCCCTTTATAGAGGTTTGCTGAACACACCCCAAGATCATTTGCTTAGGTACTTTTGCTTAGATTTAACACACCTTTCCCTGACTCTGACCCCTAGTGCCTCCATACTCAGCTCAAGTAATTAGAAAAGGGCCACGCACATCTGCCTTCCTGGCCACGCTTCCCTGTCCCACCTCCTGTGATTTGGCTGTGGAACACCACCACAGCAGCCCCCACCCTGGCACTTGCAGCGTGGCCGTGGGATATCACCTCCCCTGCGTCCTTGGCCTTTTCCTCCAGGACAGTGGCCCCATTCCCACCACCACCCAGGATGGTGCTACATCTCCCATGCCTGTCTGTATTTCAGTAAGACCTGAATCGTGACCAGGCCCTCCCTTGGCTGTGTTGTCCCTGGAGCTGGTTCTGCTTGAGCTTGCACCCACCCCTCAAGAAGATGCTGTTTTCCTGGACACGTTGACCTTCATGCTGCTTAGTCAGCAAATAGTCCTCAGTCCTCGGTGTACCTGACCTCACGAGGCTGACACAGGTGTCCTTTCTCTCCCTAAAGCCTTTGTGTCCCTGGTCTTCATCCTGGTCTCTTCCCTCCAGCTCCTCTGTTATTGCCTTGTGGTTTTCTGCTTGTGTCTAGGGTCTCCAGATGGAAGTGTGAGAGTTACTCTGCCTGCCTCACTCCCTGGACAGTCTGCTAGGACGTCTAGTAAACATCTTAAATTCACACATTTCACACTGACTCTGTTCCCCAAAGCATCCTGCTCCATCTTTGCAGTGGCCACTTTTTTCTTGTTTCTCGGGCCAGGGATGTTCACATCACACATTCTTCAGGAAGCCCTGTCACTCTACCTTTAAGACAGACCGTGAGCCCAGCTGTGTTCATCTCCTTTACCCTTTGCCATACCCGGATTGTAGCAGTAGCCACCTGAGGCAGTGGGTTTCAAAGTCAAGCCCCTCCTCGAACATTCCAGAGTGTCCCCAGGTCATTCCAAGCAAGAGCAGAGTCTTGCAACGATGTCCTGTGGCCTCCTCCTGGCTCTGTCCCAGCAGCTGCTTGCAGCTGTGCCTGTGAGTCCATGAGGCTCCTTCATCCCTGTTAGTCCCTGCTCAGGGTTGTGAGTCCCCCCAAGCCATGAGCACCCACTCTCCCTCCCTAGTCTGCTCTTCTCTGTAATGCAAATCACAAAATCCACCTTGGGTTGACCGTCTCTTACTTACCCTCTAGATGGTTAGCGCCAACAAGGCAGGGACCCCAGTGTTTGTGCCTGAGTTAAACAAGTATTTGTTACTAGCTTTGTTCATTATATTTCCCATGCCCTGCCATTTCCTGGCTGTGTGCCTTTGAGCAGGCTCCACCTTTCTCAGTCTTTTCTCCCAGAATAACACTAAGGCTGTCACGAAAAGGAAGACGGAGGTGCCCAACCCAGCACCATCCTTCAGGTGGCTGTGGTGTCAGTGCAGTTGTTGCCTCTTATCACTCACAGGACTTGTCAACATTTTGCTATACAGGTGTTTGGGTTTCCCATCATTAGCGCTAGTCTCGTGCCCAGGTCAGAGCTGCTGTTGACCCCAAGGGGCTCTGCACTGTGTCCTGCCACAGGGAGGCCTTCAGGGTTTCTCTCTGCTCCTACCACCATCTTCCCCTTGCCAAAGGGCCTCTTTCTTGGTCCTGTGACCTAGGGTGGTTTCTTCATAGTCACCATCACATGTTGGACAACACTGTAGAGATGGGGCAGGCTCAGTGAAGGGAGGGTGGCTGTGCCTCAGCTGACATCAGTTCTCCAAAAGTCTGTGTTAAATAGAGTATCATGAAAAACTTTTGTTGTTGTTTTGTCAACTGGTTTTTTTTTTCTTAAAACAGGTTATTTTCAAAATACCAGTATTTTGATTCCAGGGGGATGTTCATTTCCATAGTATTTTCAGCCCCGCTACTGCTCAATGCCATGATCATTGTGGTATGTATATGACAGACTCTTAAAATGACTGTCTTTTTATGTTTTTAAAATCTAAACATGTCTCAAAACTATTGTTTTCAGATTATGTGGGTCCATAAGACTTTGAATGTAATGACTGACCTGAAGAACTTACAAAAGAAAAGAAAGGAGAAGAAAGGAAGAAGAAAAGAAGAGTAATGTGGCCCAGCTGCATTGGGATTCTGTGCTGATTTCTTCTATCTCACATTGTTGTTTCCAATGTCAAAGTGGTGCAGGCATCGCTCTAGCACCTGGCCATGCATTTGAAAAGTGGTCCTTTTATTTTGATATTCACTGTGATAGAGCACATGTTGAAGTCAGCTTTTAAGACAAGCACCACGTGTCCATCAGGATGTCTGTAAAACCTGGACCGTCTTCATTGTGCTCGGGGTCTTTGCAGTCACACTATGGTCTGGTCTCTCCACAGTGCTTCATAATTGGAAGTTTGAAGAAGCTCACATCATTTATGCAACTAGTATTAACTGTGGAGTTGTCGGTCAATATTAAATACATGAAACTCAGTAGTAAGCAGTGCCATCTTGCTCGTGGGCCCCACCCTTGCTCATCCTGCTGTGCTTTCTAGCTTGCAGCAGCAGTAATCAGAGGAGGGCATTTTTGCCTTCCGGGATGCGGGGCAAAGTTTGGTGACATTTTCAGTCGTCACCGGAGGAGGAGGTGCTCCTGGCAACTAGGGGATAGAGCCCGTAGGTGCTGCTAAACCTGCCACGGTGCATGGTGCACAGAGAATGGACCATCTGACAACCATCTGACATGTTGAACATCCACAGTGCTTGGGTTGAGAGAGCTTTGAAGCAGTCTTGAAAAATACATTGTATCTCCATTCAATGAACCAAACAAACCCAGTGAAGCTAGTTCCTCTCAAAGTTAGGGGCCACTTCACTACAATTTTTAGTTAAGAATATTAAACTAGAATGAGAACCTTAAAGTCAGGATTCCACAAAAAGAAGGCATTGAATAAGCCCTTTGATTTTGTGTTTCAGGAAGCAAATTTTCAGAAATACTCAATAATTTAACTGTTTCAACTGGTACATGTTTATGACAAATACAAAGATTGACTATGTTCTTCTTAAGTGGCACATTGCTCTGTTAGGATTTGTGTGCTCAGAAACATGATGCTGTCAGTTCTGTTGGGACAGGTTTCCTGTTACTTTGTAATATCTGCTTCATAAAATAGCTCCTGTCCAGTACACTCTTGGTTCCTGTCATATCTAGAGCTGCAGCTTGAGGATGACAGCTGGTTAGAGATCCAACATTTTAGAAATAGATGTTTAATAAAAGGAATGCTACTGAGCATTGCATTTGATAACATGCCTAATTGTGCATTTCTGAAAGCTACCAATTCAGGATGTTTAATGGATTATGGCTTCAGGAGAGTTTGGAGAGTTCAGAGCACGACAAGTTTGTTTCACAGTGAAAAGGGGCATCAGTTATACTTGAACATACAGGCTAGGAGAGACTGAGGAGGTGTGGAGCTCACCAGCTAGGGGGGCTCTCCTCTCAAGTCTAGGTGACCAAGGCTGAAGACAAAAAGTGAACGGAAAATTGTAATTCTTCCTGGTCCAGGCTTCATCCAGGGTGCTGTGTAGATGTTTGCCTTTGTTAGCCCAAAAGAAGCCAGGGACATTGCAGATACTGTACACGCTTAGTATGACATTTTCACCATCTACACATTATATAGACTATTTAAATGGGGGGCCACCTGACTGAATCTCAGCCTTTCTGTGATAAAGAGCGTAATAGTATTGCCAGCTTTGCATTGACTTGATGTTAATGACTGGTATCGTCGTGAAACCATCACAGGTGCTGTATGGTTTTTGTGTGTGTGTGTGTGTGTATGTGTGTGTGTGTCTTTGTCTTGAAACAGCTATGTTTTGTTTTCACAAAAATAAACATCACTTTATTTTTAACTTCAATAAGTTCATATTCAGTGGGCCTTAAATTGCAGTGTTAACAAGTATCTTAGAATATTGTCTTCATGCTAGGGAAAGTCCTACAAGCCAGAATTACCAGTATTGTGGAATTTATAAAAATGTGCAGATGTAATCCCACTATAAGGAGCTAGAGGGTGTATGGAACATACTGAATTCAGGCTCTATAAAAATGAAAGTGAAGGGAGGGACCTCAAGAAACTTAGAATAAACTTAGTTCACATTTTGCCTCAGCATAGCCATTTTTGCTTACACTGACATGCTTTGAATCTAGCGCAGGTTAGACATAGATAAATTTTCAATAGTCAGGTTTTAGGAAACATTCAGAAATCGCAGGTTCCTTGTCAAAGATCACCTCTTGGCAGGCTGAAGCCATAGAAATACTAGGCCATCTTTTTGCTAAGGAGTTTGTGGATTGCAAATGTCTGACAGGTCTCTTGCAGGAAAACCCCCTCCACTTGTCTCCTCCCATCTAGCCCACCAATGTGACAGCACTCGCATGACTATCCCACCCAATTGCCTGCTGTCTATCAATTGACGTCAGTACCTGCGCTTACCTGCCTTTTGATGATGTGGAGCAGATCACCACCCAATCACCTTAATGACCTTCCCCCATCAAAGGGAAGAGTTAAAAGGACTCAACCATGAGCAATCATTCACCATTGCAACCATTGCCTTGCTAAGCTACGGTGTGGTCATGTGCTCTTTGAGTTACGGCCAGTCCATGTTTCCTGGCTTTGTCCCCCTCCCCTACCTTGGGGAAGTGAATCTCCTCTTTCTTGCCCTCTAATTTACTTTCTAAATAAACTTTATTTTCCAATCTAGCTTCTGTGCAATTCTTTTCATCTTTCATACAGCACCGTATCACACACCAGACACTAGACACTCCCACGCTCCCAGCAGGCCTGATCTAACATTCTGGAGGCCCCGCTAGGAGTGTGACTCTGACATTTTTGGAGGTTCCACAGAGATCTGCCCCTTGCTCACTCTCATTGTCTTCTGTTGAGACTTGCCACTCACTCTTTTTTCCAACCCTAGTATCTCTGTGGCAAAAGATAAGGGGCTTGGCTGTCTTTTCTCCGTGACTCACTCTTAATCTTATGGGCCTGCAATGAACTATATTGAATGGACCTCTCCCTGTTGCCTCAACCTTGTTCAGTATGAAGTAACATCTCCAGTGAGTCCTATTGTTTATCTGGTCAGGAAGGAAGTCCTCGAAGTCATTCTGAGAGATGGCTCTTTTTTTTTTTTTTCCTTTTCTCGTTACTCTGGGAAGCATGTTACTGGGGTCTGGGACCCTCTGTGGAAAAAACTGGGTGCCAAGCCTCCCAAACGTGGTTTGGAACACCCCTAGCACTGGGGCCTGGGACCCTCACCAGCTAAGGCACTGTCTCTGGTGGGTTGAGGAGACAGGATGCTCTATCTCACTTTTTCTCACACACACAGGCTGGTTCCGCTGACCCTCTGCCTGAGACACTGACTAAGGGTGTGGATGGTTTTATTCTGGGACCTGGGGCCCTCTGCATTCTAATTCCACTCTATGTTGGGAATAGGTGGTGGATGGTCTTTTCACGCTAATTCCACCCTGCTTCATCTGAGATGCCGGACTTAGGCGGTGGATGGTCTAATTCCATCCTGTGCTGGGCATAGACACTGGATGTGTAATTCCACCCTCTGCTGGACATAGGCGATAGATGATGTTTTCTCCTTTGGGCCTCTCAGGTGCAGTTCTTAGGAAAAAAGACTGACCATTGGCATGTCTTTTCATTCTAAAATGTCTCAGGACCCTCTCACTAAAGAGGAGCATCTGCCCTAAGTGTCTTCTCAATACTGGCTAGCTGGCCAGGAAGGAGATGGGCCCAAGGTGAGTGTCTTACCTCTGGTGGTCTCCTTCAACTTGACCTCTATTGATGCCACAAGGGCAAATGGTCCGAGGTTTGCAAAATGGCATCACTGGGACACCTTGTTCTTCCTGTGGCACTCCCACACTCCTTTGATTACTTCATCTCCTTCCTGTTCCCCTCTAACAACTCAAATGCTGACCCAGCTGCTCTAACTTCTCCTGTCTCTCACAATCTGCTTCTGCCACTCCGTGAGTTTCCCTTCCTGCTCTTCCTTCTCACCCTCCACCTTTACCTGCGGAGGAAGGGCCGGCGCCAAAGGCCAGGTGCCCAACCCGTGTAAGGCGGTGTACAAAACTGAGTGGCTTTAGATATTCTTACCGCGTCTCAAGGAGGCACATGTGCCATTATCCCCTCCCCTGCTGCCCGATAACCACCACCACCACCACCCCCCGCAGCTCTACTAGCTGCAAGTCAGACCACAGTCTGCTTTTCCAAACCAAATTCGCAAATGCTCTAGCAAAATCTTAACTTGCAACTTTATCATGTCCAAGAGCAGTGCTAAATAACTCCAGCGTTTGTAATATCAGGCTCACAAAAGTTGTATTTCACAAAAGGAAAGTTAAGTCACCTTGCTGTGCCTGGCTAGCTCCCCTTCCCACTTCAGAACTGGGAACACTTGAATGCCAGTTACTCTCTGCATACACTTTACGAAGCCTGGTAACTCTCCTGCCAGACAAATACTAGTACACTCTGTAGCACTGTTATGGTCTGAGTAATGCTCAGCTCCTCCCTTGGATACTAGTAAATCAGAGGGGCAGACAACTGTAGAAAGAAGTTTATTTCTGAGTTTGAATCCAGAGAGCAGAGCTGGACTCGTCTTTCTAGGATGGTTCTGCCTGCCCTTCAGGCCTCACAGTCCACTTGTATAGTCCAGAGTTGTTGATACATCAGCCACATGACCAGCAGAGCCTTGTATAGAACTTAAGTTACAGTTGCATTTTACATTTAGAATAAAGGAAGTTTACAAGGCCTAAGACATCATGCATTGCAAAAGTCATGCAAATCACAAGACTTACAATTACAGTGATATTAGATAGTTCAAAAAAAGGGAGTAAATAGGGCTTTGCATCTTTGGGCATGGTCTGCAAGGAAGTCAACGATCCCCTGAAGCTACTTACCGGGAGTGCATTGAAGACAAGAGGACTTTCAGTCATGTGCTCAGGAATGTGCCGGAGCCCTTGAATCCCCACCATGCCCTTCTCTAGGGGCTGTGACAACATGGAGCGACATTAGTGAGTTTCTGTATTATTTCCCCACTGTCAATTGAGACCATGATATCTGTCATGGGTGTAGCTATGTCATGATGCCTTAACATAAATGGTGCATATAGTTCTTTCCCTCCCTCAGCCGGTTTTCATGTTTTATAGGCTTAGTTATGAGCACAGGAATTTTAACAATGCATTGGATACGAAATGTGACGGTCAAATATATTAACAATGCTATCATAAACATAGACAGAAAGAACTTCCCCATGCCTCAAAGTAGGCCCTGTAACCCTGATGGGAGCCAAGAAAACATGTTGGAATACCAGAGACCTTTACAGGCACCTCCTTGGTGTAAGCATCTGTATCGCCTTATTAATGCTGGCTTTCATTTGACTTAGCATTGCTGTGATATTCCTTGATTCATCTGGGATAAAAGTGCAACACTCAGTATGGATAATGGTACATGTGCCTCCTTGAGATGCGGTAAGAATATCTAAAGCCACTCGGTTTTGTACACTGCCTTACACATTAGAGTCCTCTCAGTATTTTTGCTTCCATTCAAGTCTTGCTGTGTAAACTTATCTAAGGCTTCCATGTAGAAGGACACACTTTCCAGCCCTATATTGGGTGAAAAAAAATTAAGGACATAATCACACCATTCAAAAACAGATCTAGTCCATTGAGTGTGCAAATAAGGCAAGCTGGCTATGTTCGCTTTTTGCAGAGTGCTTTATTTGTGTCCTTGGGCCCATGGAAAGCCCAGAGTGCATCTACCAATCCATCCAGGGGTAAGCCAAGGCCATAAACTAGTACCATGGATCCACGGAGTCCCATTGGGAGCTTGCCAGTATACCTCTGGTCTCTGAGTCCAATCAGTGGCAAACAAATTGCTGTCCTTAAGGACAGTAAGGTTTTGGCACTGTTCTAAAGGGAGCCAGTCCATGAGTCAGGTCACATTCAAAAGATGTTGCCTTGAGTGTTTTCTTTGTTCCCAACACAAGGGGACTGGTGTCTTTAATCTACCACATTCAGGTGTCAGCCATATAATCCCATCCCATATCTGATGAAACCCTTCCATGGTTCAATACTTGGGGCTTCAGGCTTACACTGATTATGTTGGCTAAAATTTAGTGTTATCTCTTATGGGAGATTGGTACAAAAAAGTGAAGTCATTGCCTGTTTCATTTATAGTTTCCTTAATGGGCCATTGCTGTGAACTTACCCTTGTTAGGCCATCACTATTAGCCGCTCACCTTCCTACTTAGTGCTCGAATGTACATATCCAACTGCTTCCAATCAGTCTCCTGGAGAGCTGAAACTCACCAGGGAAGCCCAGAGGCCCCTGAGACTGGAAGTTGCCCACAAATTCAACAATTTGAATAATTGAATGTACAAGCAAAGGAATAGGCCCACTCTGAATTCACATTTCCATTGGTAGCTGTAGCATAGAATAGTAAGAATCACTTTGTTTGCTTAAATAGCAGCTTTAAGTCCTGCACCAGCTCTACTGTCCACTGAAGCTGTGATGCTGATCCGGGAACAGGGTGTCTCTGTTCAGCCATATACTTTTTACTCAGGAATGGTGTATCCAAGGCTTGATGCCTGCAAGCATCAATGCAGTAGGAGTAATGAATAGGATGTCATGGGGTCCTTTCCATTTTGCAGCTGGTGTTTGGGTGTTCCCTCTCCCCAGTCCGTTAGCAGCACCTGCTGTCCTGAGTGGGAGGGATGTCTGAGTTCTCCTTGGATTTGCTGAGGGGTGGGGCACGCTGCTGCTTGGCTTACAATAAAATGTAATTTTAAAAATGTCTGAACGCTTCCTAAAACCTACCTGTGGGAAATTTGTCTATATCTAATCTATGCTAGCTACCCTGCCTCAATTATTCCTCCCTTAGAGATTTTTGATCCCATAATCATATGGAGTGCTGAGGAGTGAATGTCCATTTTCTGTAGCTCCTTCAGAGCTGGCAGTGGGTATAGTCCTGCCTAGCCAGAGACTGGAAATCTCTCCCTGTCTGACCTAAGGCATCCAGCTCTGTTTCAGCAGTGGCATAGTTTGCAGGCATCCTTGTATGTGCATTGTGTTGGCATGAAATTGCTGGATTCTGGAAACAACAAATTTAGCCACACATGGACCAAAATTTAGGATTCTAACCATTACAATTGACTTAATAAAAGGAATATCTGAAGGAAACTCCTCCTTCTTCAGGAAGCAGGACAATTAAGTGAAACCAAGTTTACATTTTGACAATGTAGATGGTGGCTGCTACCAGGCCTGTGGTTACCAGCATACCTTAACTTATGTGACTTTATTGTAAGTAACCAGTTTTTAGAGTTTTTAATGTATTTCTGGACTGTAGTGGCAACCTGACAGATTTTTCTGGACTGTAATTTGAACCAGGCACTCAAGTGAATCTTATATAAAATGTGAAGATAAATCCAAAAATGTCTTGAGATTTGCACCCAGAAAAGACTTAACTAAAAAACAAAGAACAAGAAAATTTAAAACAAGTGTACCAGTTTCTTTTGAAACATAACTTTTCAGTTTCCATTTTACTTAAAGACAACTTATAGTAGGATTAGTTTATTTATTTAAACTTAATATGTTTTATTTGCACATAAAGTGTAACAAGTTTGTCTGCCATACAGGCCCTTTTAAAATTAGCTTTGTTGGAGCTTTTTTCTATAAGGAATTTCAGATTAACTTAAGCTTTAATCTTAATTCTCTAAAGCAGTGTGTTTTGAAATATTATTTCAGTTAGAGTCTTGGTAAAATAACCAGTGTTACAAAAGAAAACAAATTCTTACTGAACTTGTGCAAACAACCATACTAATTTGTGGGGAAAAAACGCAAAAGATTTTTCTTTGGGCTCTGAAAAATATAACAAAATAATTGGTAATACTTTAAACAAATAAGTTACAAAATTATTTGGTTTTTATTAACTCAGTTTTTGCAATTAACCCTTGTTTCATTGCAGTCTTATATTGGATTAGTAATCCTCATGAACACATACGTTTTTAAGGGTTCTGGAAGATTTTAAAGTCGTTAGCAATTTACCCTGAATGACACCTGACTATATATGTGACTAATCTGACATAAACCTTTAACAGTTTGAATTTAAAGACATAAGTTTGCTGACAACTTAAGTACAAAAAGTATTACAGAAGCAAAGTTTTGTATTTTAAAGCTTTTGGCAGAAGTGACATTTAACCAATAGACTCAAACAAAATGAAAGCATTCTATTTTACCAATTTTGAACATAGTTATTTACTAAGTGTTGGTAGATTATTATTTTAAAAACTATTGATTCTGGGGCAAGATGGAGACAGGGCAGCCTGGTCTATGAGACCCTCTGCAAAGGAGAACGCAGAAGGTCTCTGGCTCTCTCCCCAGGGGCTGCAGATCCTATCGTTGGCAGCCTCCTGTTCACACGGAGCTCGGCCGTTGCCACTGCTGAAGCATCACAGTGGTCTGGACAACCACTGCTGCCGGAGACACAGACACAGTAGCTGCCACCGCTGTCACTGCCTCTGTGGTGGCCATTACACATCGCGCCACCCGTGCCTGAGGCAATCCACGACTTCAGACCCCGAAGCCCCTGCAAGCAAGATCCACTGAGATCACTGCCTCCTCTACAGCCACTGTGATGTCCTGACAGGCTGTGGGTCTCCTTCTGTGTGCCCTGAGGCAGGCTCTCATCTCAGCCTCTGTCCGGGCTCTCATCCAGCTCCATCCCCTCTAGGGCGAGTGGCTGAGATAGCACCACCTGCTGGCAATTCAAGGCAACAACACCAAAACGGGAATAACAAGTTTGAAAACCAGACACAGGCCAGATTTGAGAGGTGAACTGGGCAGTGGTGAACTGAGTGGTGATCTGAACTGCCCTTCACAGCAGGCCAGGGGCAACTGACCCTAACTGTGAACAAATTTACCAGCCTGAGAAGACAGCTAGAAATCAGAGCTGAAAGGACATTGGACTTAAA
>CAUYQG010039243.1:0-31447 GCA_963574415.1 Tarsius wallacei | reverse complement strand
CTCTGTTGCCCAGGCTGTAGTGCAGTGGCATGCTCACGGCCACCGCAGCCTCGACCTGCTGGGCTCCGGCGATCCTTCCGCCTCAGCCTTCCAAGGAGCTGGGACTACAGGTGCGCGCTACCACACCCGGCTAATTTTTTTAGTGCTTCGGCCATTTCTTGTTTCACCTCTTCCACATCAGCAAAATGTTTCTCTTTGAGGACTTTTTTCATCCAGGAAAACAAAAAAAAGTCTCTTAGGGCATGATCAGGTGAATAGGGAGGGTAAGACACATGGCTCATGCTGTTCTTGGTCAAAAATTACTGAACATTAAGCGAGGTGTGGGCAGATTGTTCATGTAAATCACCCATCATGAAATGGGCAAAGCATTGAAAGAATCTCAAAAAAAAAATTCACTGAAGTCAAACGCAGCATCTCACAACAATGCTAGTTGGTACACTGATGCTGATGGGTTCCTAGAACACTTACCTAGCCAGGGAAGCCTGTACTACACGGCGACGTCCTCCAAAAAATAATTCCAGGTTTTGGGTCCCCCCTTGTATATGCCTAGAATATCAGCGCCCCATGCAAAATAATTACTATATTGTAAAGAGCAGAGACACAGCATTTTATTTTATTGTGCAGAGTAGAACTGAAAAACCAGGCTAATATACACTTAAGGATTATGATACATTGTTCATCCATGCTATGATAATTTTCTGTTACTTTTGTAAAAGCATATTTCAATTTGTTTTATAAGTATCAATAAGCATAAAACGAGTCATTTTCATTAAATATGCAATATTCCATATTTGAAAGGAAACTATTAATTTTTTTTGTTATAAAACAGATACGTTATGGGACGTAACAATGGTGGTTTCCTAACGATTGATTCAAAAACTGCTGAAATCAAATTTGTCAAAAACATGGATCGAGATTCTACTTTCATAGTTAACAAAACAATCACAGCTGAGATTCTGGCCATAGACGGTAAGAAAAACATTTTAATCATTTTTAGAGAAATGTTATTTCATTTGGCATTTCTTCATGCATAGAAGCTTATCATTGTTTGACGTATTATGTTTATTATTAAAGATAATTATCTTAGGAGGTTTGGGTCTCAAGTCTGAAGCAGCTGAGTCCTGGAGAGAAGACTGAGAGTTCCAACTTCTAAGTGGAGTTTATAGTACCAGTGAATTCTGTGTTCAGTCCCTATGACTCGCTATGGTTGAGGAAGAAATTGTTTGGCCTATGGGAATTCCTAGGTTTGAGAGGATGGGTAAACATTCATAGAGAAAGTCTACCAGAGAAGCTCAGCTCAAATGTGAGGTGTTTTTGTGAGATACCTACAAAGACCTCATGTACTTAGGGTTAGGGTTAGGGTTAGGGTACTTATATCATTGAACAATAAAATTTTTTCTTCTGGAATGTTTTAAAATAATATTCACTGAGTGTGTGTTTGCCAGGTAGAATATTAACTTATGCTTAAGGCAATAAGCAAACACACCTAAAAAACATAGGGAAAAAAAGTTAACATTTGGAAAAACAGAAAAATAAATAAATAAAAGTAACAACAGAAATGACTCATTATCCCACCACAGAAAGACTTTTATTTTGTTGTTTTTGATTGTCAGAATTTTAAATTTTTCTTCAATAAACTTTTATATCTTGGGTAATAGAAATATATAATTGTTTATTCTAAACACTTTGTCTCACACATTAGAAGCAAAACTGTTTTGCACACTGATTTCAATTAAAATCAATACATTTAAGAGAGCTATTAATTTTGTGTTGATTTCATTTGTAATCAGTGAATCCAACACCTTATAAATCTTGGTTTTAAGCATATTAGATTAATAGCCAGTGCTACTAACTAGAGACACCGGCCAACTTGGTAATTTATATTTGTTTTTTAGACGATGTAGAAATAGAATGACTTTTTTTTTAACTTCTGAGAATCATATAGTTTCTCATGAGAAGACACTAACCTAGCTACATAAAAGAAATATGAGTCTCTTTTGTACAACTTTGATCTTTCTTTAACTCTGTTATTCTTACAGGAAACACAGGCAGAACTTCTACAGGCACCATATATGTTGAAGTACCCAGTTTTAATGAAAATTGTCCAACGATTGTCCTTGAAAAGGAAGTCATTTGCAGTTCATCGCCTTCCGTGGTAGTTTCAGTCAGAACACTGGATAGAGGGAAATATGCCGGCCCCTACACATTTTCCCTGGAGAAGCAACCTCTAAAGTTGCCAGTTGTGTGGAGTATCACAACACTCAATGGTGAGCAGTAGTAAATTGCTTCTATAAATGCAAATTGCTCCTTCCGTACATGTCCAGAAAGGTAAGAGAGCTCATCTGAGAACAGGTCCTTCCCAAGAGTAATTAAGAAAATTATGTGCAATGAAGATGTGGTTGCAGCCTTGTGAATTTTTTCTGTATTCATAAGAGATATGAATGATAGGACATAGTGTTATTACCATGTAATATTTTCTGTTTTTAAAATTTTGGGCTTGCATTTAATATTTTAAGTATGTTTATTTCTACCGCCATAATGCACACACAAAAAGATTAGAGTCAGGCATCTATTTTATCACACAGCTGTTAGATTTCTAAATACATAAACTTCTCCTAACTGTGCAGTCTGTAAGCAGACACAAAGCATGGAGAAGTCACCCTGCTCAATGATCATAGGACGTACCACTTAAATTGTTGCTAGTCCGGAACCTTGAGAGCATGGTGGACTGAAATTTGTAAACCAATTAGAACACAGGGAAGAACTAATTCATCCTGGCCTATTTTATGTACTTATTTTATACTGACTGTTTTTCATAAGTCTCATAGAAATAGACATTAGACTTAATACAAATCTCCATCCTTTCTGGATTTTATAGTAACCCTCAGACCACTTTAAATTCTTTTTAAGCTAACTCACTTTTCCTGACTCTTTTCTGAAGTAATCTTGCTTCCGTGCATGCTTTTTTTTTTTTTTGAGTTGGAGTCTCACTCTGTCCACCCAGGCTGGAGTGCAGTGGCATGCTCACTGCCACCCCAGTGTCGAACCGCTGGGCTCTGGCGATCCTTCCGCCTCAGCCAACCAAGTAGCCAGAACTACAGGCACATACTACCAGGCCCGGCTAATATTTTGATTTATTGTAGAGATGAGGTCTCACCAAGTTTCCCAGATTTTTCTTGACCTGTGGGCTCAGGCAATCCCCTCACCTTGGCTTCTCAAAGTGCTGAGACTACAGGCCACCGCCCCCGGCCATGAATGTTCTTTATGGTACCCTTCAGTCCTTAGTATCAGACATCACCAGAGTTACCAAAGGGGTCTTATTCCCCATGGCCATCTTCCCTTGGACCTTTCTGATCCTGGTGTAAAGATCTAGCTCCAAACTATGCACCAGATAACGGCCAATGAAGAGGCTGCTAAAGAAAGATCAGAGAGGGTGAGGACATGGCACTAGACGTACTTGGTCCAGGTGAGGCTGAGCAAGGCAACAATGGTTGGACTAAGTGGGCAAGGCAATAAGTCAAAGGACATGCTGAGGCCAAAAATGATTCAAGCAATGCAACATTAATATTTCTCAGAGCTACTGTGGGAGCCCACATAGAAAAAGCCAACACAGTAATAGAGAATGGAGAACAATCTATGCTCAAGATTCAGATACGCAACAGGCCGTCACCACAAGGGACTCCCATTCAATAGGCCTTCAGTTTATGGAATGAGAACTTACAGGAGAAGTTGAGGTGGCAGCAGCCAAAGCTGAAACTCAGTCTTGATAAGTCAGACACAAGAACAGAGAGTCGAGGGAAGACATACACTCAGAGGGCCATATAAGCCTAAAGACTGGTGCAGACTACAAGAGAGTGGTTAAGCCCCAGAAGTGGGGGATCCTGACATTCAAATGATGCCTGCCTCCCATCCTCTTTAGTGAGAAAAGCAGAGTAGAACTGATTTTCATGGGGGAGAATAAGATGCCCACTTGGGGAAGAGAAAGAGACAAGGTGATAGGTATAGACAGATTTACCCACTTGAACCCCTTATAGCCCTCACCACAGCTCAGATCAGCCCTGCTATTTGTGACAACTCTAGCACTGCTAATGAAAATAAGTAGCTTTAAGAGCACGAGACACTGCTGTGGTTTGAAAGCATCCCCCAAAGTTCATGGGTTGAAAACGTAAACCCCGATATAACAACATTAAGAGGTGGGACTTGTGAGAGGTGATTAGGTCATGAGGGCTCTGCCCTTATGAATGGATGCATGTCGTTACCACTGAAGTGGGTTCATTCTCCTGAGAGTGGGTTGTTATGAAGATGAGGTCAGCCCCCACTGGCTCTCTTGTGCCCTCCCACCTTCCACCATGGGATAATGACATTCAAGGGCCTTTGTCAGATTCTGGCACCTTGACATTGGACTTCCCAGCCTCCAGAACCATGAGAAATAAACTTCTTTATAAATTATCCAGTCCATGTCATTCTTTTATAGCAATATAAAACAGACACCTTGCCCTGCTATAATTTGAGTGACTGTTTCTCTACAGCTACCTCGGCACTCTTGAGAGCCCAACAACAGGTATCCCCTGGAGTGTACCGAGTCTCCTTGGTGGTTACGGACAATCAGAACAATATCTGTGAAATGCCAGAGAGTTTGACTCTGGAAGTCTGCCAGTGTGACAACAGGGGTGCCTGCGGAAGTTATACGCCAAACAGGGACCCCAACAGCAAAGGGAAACCACCCTCGGGGAGGCTGGGACCTGCTGCCATCGGCCTGCTGCTCCTTGGTCTTCTACTGTTGCTGTGTGAGTATGCCAATGCTTCATTCTCTGTTGGATGGGGTGTCCTCATTTGCAAAGGACTCGCTGCTGCCCTACTCATCTGTACAATGTGGGAAGAACCGTTCTCTGTGGTTTTATAGGTAAAACTAAGGCGAAGCGGCATTTTCAGGAAGAATCTGAAATGTTTAACTTGTTATTTGCTAACAATATTATATACATATTTTGAGATGGGGGTCTCACTTTATAGCCTAGGTTGGAGTGCAGTGGCACAATCATGCTCACTGCAGCGTTGAACTCCTGGACTCAGGCGATCCTTCCACCTCAGCCTCCCAAGTAGCTAGGACTACAGGTGTGCATCACCACCCCTGGGTAGTTTTTTTTTATTTTTTGTAGAGATGAGGTTTGTTACCCAGGCTGGTCTCAACCTCCTGGGCTCAAGCAATCCTCCTGCCTTGGCCTTCCAAAGTGCTGGGACTACAGGTATGAGCCACTGAGCCCGGCCAACTTCTATAATAATACAGCAAAGCAAGTCATATATATATCAGAAATAGCACAAGATAATCAAGAGGGAAAAGAATAAATCATGAAGACCCTTTACACGTTGCCAATAATTCTTATGGTCAAAATTATGGCCTCTTCCATGACTATGGCACTTTATAAGATGCTTTCTCCATAGTCAATTCTCTTGAGACTCTAAGATTCTCAGATAAACAGAAAAATATGTAAAGGATATCATAATACACATTAATATAGTGTAGGCCTTGATAAGTTATTGTTTAATTCAATATTTTCTCAAAATAGGTGACTACCTGAATGTGCTTCCTCTTTAAGACCTTCACATTTAATATGATTAAGTTTATTGAACACATTTAGGAAAACCAAACATAAGCATTATTTTTTGAAAAAAGTAAAATTTATTTTATTCAATAGATAGATTTCTGAAAAGTTGCATTTGAAACAAAATCTTGTGAATCAAGTAGCATTTTAAATGTAAGAGATCTCTTTTTAAAATAGCTTCCTGGCGAATTCTTGTATAAATAGGAGAAATCCTTGCTAACTTCACAATCACTTCTCTCATTTATTATAAAATCATAGACTTTTAGAGTTATATTAATTTTTTGAATGATCAATTCTACTTCAAACTCTTTATTCAATTTTTTTAAATTTATGAAAATGTTAAAACCACAAAAAAGTTGAGAACATGACAAGTACACATATTAATGGATATTAATGGTTTGTCATATTTTTATATATTTTTTAAGATGTGGGGTACAGTTCAGGATTAGGTATACAAATGGTCATTATGCAGGTACCCTTGTTGATGAGGTGTGCCCCCTTTCCCCCCTCTGGAAGTTTCCCACTATATATTTTTTTTAAGTTTTTTCTTAAAGTTCTCTTTTTTAAAAAGAAAGAAACAAATTGTTATAGACACATCTAGTGGCCTCCCCCACACACAACACTTTTCCCTTTCTCCTTCCCCCAAAATATTTGCAATTCTTCCTTTTAAAAAAATTTTTTTAGTCAGGGTCTCACTCCGTTGCCCAGGCTGGAGTGCAGTGGCACGATATCGCAGCTCTCCACATCCTCAACCTTCTGGGTTCACGCAATCCTTCTGTGTCGTCCTCCAGAGTAGCTGGGACTACAGGCTGGTGGCATCACACCTGGCTACTTTTTTTTTTTTTCGTAGAGACGAGGTCTCACTGTGTTCTCTAGGCTGGTCTCGAACTCCTGAGCTCAAGCAATCTCCTAGCCTCGGCCTCACAAAGTGTTAAAATTACAGGTCTGAGCTACCATGCCCAGCCTTAGTATTTGCTATTCTGATGTTATCACATGTCATTTAATTTAATCGCTGAAATTGACACTCAGAGATTCAGTTTTTCAGTATCATATTAGTCAACTTCAACCACAAAGATTTTTCAAGTACCTCTATGTAAGTCTCTATGCTGGCCTTCAGCTGAAAAGGAAACTTGATTCTGGTTTTCATGCAGTTCACAGACCTATGTATGTCCAACTATAAGGAAAAAAGATCATATAGATACGAAAAGTTTGTGATAGCATTATATTAAAGTTTTCCATGATAAAGTTATGCTAGAAATGACTACATAGGGGTATTGCAGAAGGTTTCACAGAATAGGGGAATCCTTCAGTTGAGCCTTGGCGGATGAGTAAGATATAAGAAGCATAAAAAGAGAAAAAGGTGTTTCCAAAAAGTAACAGCAAGAACCAAAGCCAGAAAATACTTAGCATGTTTTAGGAATCACACAGCCTTGGACACCTAAAGCATGGGGAAACTTTGGAAAGGGAAGGTGATACAGAGAATGTGTTGGGCTTAATTTGAAAGGCTTGCTGAGGCTTGTGTACTTTCATCCATAAGAAAGGAGAGTTACTGAAAGTGTTTGAATAAAAGATTAACATGATCGCCAGGCACGGTGGCTCACACCTGTAATCTCAGCAATTTGGGAAGCAGATGCGAGAGGATTGCCTAAGCCCAGAGGTCCAAGAGCAGCCTGGGCAACTTGGCGAGACTTTGTCTCTACAATAAACCAAAAAAATTAGCCAGGCATGGTGGCATGTGCCTGTGGTTCCAGCACTTGGAAGGCTGAGGCAGAAGGATCACCTGAGTCCAGTAGGTCAAGGCTGTGGTGGACATGGGCATGCCACCGCACTCCAGCCTGGGCAACAGTGAGACTCTGACTAAAAAAAAAAAAAAAAATTAACATGACCATATCTGTATTTTAGAAAGACAACTCTGGCAACAGTGTGTACTGTAAATTAGAAAGGAAAGAGCACGTGAGAGTTTATTTTAATAGTTCCAAGAGAGGAGATGGAGATCAGATTTAGAGCCATGATGTGAGACTGGAAAGGAAAAGATAGCTGTGCAAGACATTACAGGGGCACCTGGTCAAGATTTGGAGACTAACTGCTATGATCTGAACGTGTGTGTCTCCCCAGAATTCATATGTGAAAACTTAAACCCCAACGCAATAGTATTGAACAGTAGGGCCTTTGGGAGGTGATCAGATCACGAGGGCTCTGCCCACATGAATGAGATCAGTGCACTTCCAAAAGAGGTTTGAGGGGGCCTGTGTGTCCTCTGCCTTGTGAGGACACAAAGAAGGCCCTCATCAGACACCAAATCTGCTGGCATCTTGATCTCAGACTTCCCATATTCCAGAACTGTGAGTAATAAATTTATAGTGTTTATATAAAATTACTCAGTCTAAGGTGTTTTTGTTATAACAGCCTGAATGGACTAAGTCATAGATAGCAAGAGCAGATAAGAAGCCCAGATGAAACCCAGGAGTCTATATTTGACAGTCAATGGGTGCTGAAGCCATTAAATAAAATAGAAACTATCAGAGGAAACACAGAAGTGTAGGGTGGCAGTAATGAATCTGATTTTGAAATGTGTCATTTTGAAGTGTGAGGTTTGTCCTGTAGGCCATTAACACTTGGGATTCTGGCTCAGAATGGCAGTCAGAAGGAATATATCGTGTTATTCCCACAATAATATTTGCCTCATGATGAAAGTACCATTTGCAAAATGCCACGTGTCAAATTTCATGCGTCATAGAACATATCTTTTTCAGACTATGGAGATACACTCCACAGTTTGAAAAACTTTCTCTGAATACATATATAAAACCCAAATATGCATTGTACATACAATGATAGGTAAAATTTCTAAAAGATTATTATGTCCATCTAAAAATACTGACCACTCAGGTTTATGTTCATCACCTTCCAAACTACTTTGTCAACTCACCATGTTCAAGCTTTCTCACAAAGTCATAGAATTAAAGATGGCAATAGAGAAAATCTTTAGCAGTATCATTTATATGAGTATTTTATTAAAGTTTGAGACACCATATTCATTATATCCAACTATTTTGTACACTTGTTCTAATTTTTTCATATTATATATAGGACTGACCTATTTTGCATAACTAATATAGCCCATCCTAACAATACCACTAGCAAATACTCACAGCACCCACTACTGTCTGTTACCAATGTTAACTCATTTAATCCTCACAATAACCTATAATGCAGATACTGTTTATTCCGCCGTTCTATGGGCTGATTAACTGAACAAATAAAGATGACATAACTGCCCGCTGTCACATAGCTGGTTATGGAGGAGCCAAAATTCAAACCCTAGAAATCTGACTCTGGCAGTTGTGCTCTTAAACTCCTCACTAAGCTCCCTCTAAATGAATAGAGTTCAAACATAAAGTTTGAGGAAGCCTTGGCAGGCCAGAGGTGACCATGAAATCACGAACAGTAGAGTGTGTAAGATACCTGCTTTCAAGACTGAGCATCTCTCTCTCTGTTCATTAACATGAGAATGACATTACTCTTTACTGCCAAGCATATGCACAGAAAAAGGACATTTACACTAGCAGGAAAGCCCCCCCAATCTCAAGTCTCAATTAAGGGATTCTTTAGTCACAATTAAGAGTGAACTGACCGGGCTTGGTGGCTCAAGCCTGTAATCCCAGCACTTTGGGAGGCTAAGCAAGAGGACTGCCTGAGCTAGGGGTTTGAGACTCGCCTGGGCAACTTGGCGAGACCTCGTCTCTAAAATAAAAAATAAAAAAATAAGCTGGGCATGGTAGCGCGTGCCTGTAATTCCAGCTACTTGGAAGGCTGAGGTGGAAGGATTGCCTGAGCCCAGCAGGTCGAGGCTGCGGTAGCCGTGAGTGTGCCACTGCACTCCAGCCTGGGCGACAGAGTGAGACTCTGACTCAAAAAAAAAAAAAAGAGTGAGCTGATAGCCATGTATTAGGCTATCACTCTAGTTACTGAGTTTGCTGATTAATTACTGGTTGCTAAGGGATAATTAGAGACCAGATGACTCAAATATTAACATGCCCATCTAAAATCTTGAGCATGCAGCTCAAATATTCAGCTGTGAGTCCACCTGACAAAATACACAAGAGCCCCAACATGAACAAATAAATGCAAAAATCATAAAAAGAATCTTAAGGAAAGGATTGGGGAGCCAAACAATGAGCTTTATTAAACACCAAACAGTCCCTATGTCAAGACAACACTATACATACAAGAAACGGTCCAATCTGTCTCCTTCAGTTTCATAATCAAATAAAACTTTGGTGTGCTTGTTTACCAAATTTTAATTTGTAGAAACTAATTTTGCTTTTTGTTAGTTTTCCACAAGTATTTAAAATATTGTTCTTTTCCTTGTAACATTTCTGACCACTGTCAAATGGTTTCCAAGTGATTCCAATGTTTGTTTCTCACTAGTGGCTCCCCTTCTGCTGTTGACCTGTGACTGTGGCACGACCGGGGTAGTGCCAGGGGGTTTTATCCCAGTTCCTGATGGCTCTGAAGGAACAATTCATCAGTGGGGAATCGAAGGAGCCCATCCTCAAGACAAGGTAAGCACCCAGTTTTTTTGAGTATTTGTTTGGATTTTGGCTTTTTTGTGTGCACTTAGCATGTTGTTAGAAAAATATTTATTTCATATGTAGAGAAAATATTTCATTGATATTCAGATAGGAATAGGGGAAGAGGGACATAGAAATAAGAGATTTCTTGATCCTCAGCTTGAGAGTCAGTGCTGAAATGGGTGGAGGCTTTTAGTATTTTAGTTCTTCAGATGTCAAATGATAGAAATGGTTACTCTTGCAAGAATTTGGGCTTCTTATAAAGTTATCGTTTGCAAAAGTTATCGTATCTACTGATACCACAGTTTTCAATATCTAATGCATTTATTCTTCAAACACGGTTTGCAGGAAATCACAAATATTTGTGTGCCACCAATAACAGCCAATGGAGCCGATTTCATGGAAAGTTCTGGTAAGGGAACATCAAATTTATTTTCGAAAGCAATGGTGATTGTAAGAAATATTCAGACATAAGAAGTGTTCAAAATTATTTTCTTAATAATTTGCACCTGTGTGCACACATCAAGAGTTGTTGCCACCAAAATGAAGAAAGGCAGTTTTGATATTTGCATATTTGTCAATTTCATGACATACATCTGGCTTCCATAAGTCAATGTATCTACTGACACCACAGTTTTCAATATCTAAAGATTGGTTATACTTTTTCCAAACTTTAATAAACTGAAGTATAACTCTCAGGCAATCAATTACTAATTTTTTTCATTAGAAAAGACAGAAAAATATAGAAAAATGTAAAGTAAAACACAACAAACATCTACATATCCACCACCCAACTTTGTCTATTCTTAACATCGGTCACATTTGCAGTTGAAGTCTCTTGTGCACATCCTCAATCCTATTCCCCTTCTCCCTTCCCTAACACTAAGAGTATCCTGATTTGAGATCAGTTATCAATTCTTACACTATAATGGGACATAGTCACTTAAGTTATCATACAGGTGAATTTGTTTATTTCTTTGGTTTAACCAAGTGATTATTTTATTAATATTATCTCAATGCCACAGCTATGTAGTAAACAGAAGGAACAACTGATGCCTAAAATTAAAATTTTTCCTAATTCCATATTTAGCAGTAGATTGTTTTTGTGTCCAGCCTGCAAAATTTGTACGAGAGTTCCCCAAATATATCACTGTCTGCCTTTATCAGTTACTCCAATCTGTACCTGCTTTTCCCATTATAATTACAAAACAAGAACTATATTAAAATTCTCTAAAAAAATAAGTTTCCATGAGCACATAATATAAAGGTAACAGGCTAAATAGTCAGGATACCGAGACATCAAATTAGTATCTGCTCATTTGCATGATTACATTATGTGTTTACTCCTCGTTTCCATATTGAGCCAACAAGACTGCTATTAACTATAATTTTTTTCATGAAAACAAACAAGCATTGCATTAGAAGTATACTGTGGGTGTGTGCTGAATATTCTGTTTTTAATTTTCTATTTTTGGCTGTTGTCACTGAAAATCTATTTCTTTGAGCACTTAATTAGTATGTTATTAGAGGTTTTCATCCGTTTTTTGTTTTTGTTTTTTGTTTTTTTGAGTTGAGGTCTCACTCTGTCAGCCAGGCTGGAGTGCAGTGGCCTGGTCATGGCTCACCACAGCCTCAACCTCCTGGGCTCAGACAATCTTCCCATCTCAACCTCCCGAGTAGCTGGGACTATAGGCTCATACCACCACACCTGGCTAACTTTTTTATTTTTTAATAGAGACAAGATCTCACTATGTTGCCAGGTTGGTCTCGAACTCCTGGGCTCAAGCAATCCTCCAGCCTCAGCCTCCCAAACTGCTGGGATTACAGGCGTGAGCCACCACGCCCAGCCTTTTTCATCTGTTAATGTTCCCCCCTCTATTACTCTCACATAACACACTATGGAACGTTCTTAACACCTCTAGTCATAGAGTTGTGTCTTCTCCCACTTCCTTGTTTTACATGGTGATTGCTCATGGACTTCAAATACCAGTTTATGTGTTTTTTAATGCAACAAATAACAGTATAAGATGTCACAGAATTTTCTCCCTTGTTTTTAGAAGTTTGTACAAATATGTATGCTGGAGGGACGGTGGTAGAAGGTGCTTCGGGAATGGAAATGACCACGAAGCTTGGAGCAGCTTCTGGATCTGGAGGTGCTGCAGGCTTTGCAGCAGGAACAGTCTCGGGCACCGCTGCGGGATTCGGAGCAGCCACTGGACTTGGCATCTGTCCCGCAGGGCAGTCGGGAACCATGAGAACAAGGCATTCCACAGGAGGGACCAATAAGGACTATGGTAATGGGGCAATAAGCATGAATTTCCTGGACTCCTACTTCTCTCAGGTAATTTCGTGGAAATCTTTGTGGTTTTGTTATTGTCTTTACATTGGAGATCTTTTTACTTGATTACATGCTTCGGTTTGGCAGTTAAATTTTTTTTACTGCTTGTTAAAATGTAAGGGAAAAAAACAGGTTTCTCATTTGCCAAAATAATAGAGGTGGCTGTCAAAATGGGGTCACTGATCAAAAAGAAGATTGTGTCTACCTGGTGCGGAGGCTCGTGCCTGTAATCTCAGCTACTCCAGAGGCTGAGGTGGAAGGATGGCTTGAAACCAGGAGTTCAAGACCAGCCTGAGCAACAGTGCGGGACACGCTTCTCTACAAAAATTAGTCAGACTTGGTGGTGCATGCCTATAGTCCCAGCTATTTGGGAGGCTGAAGTGAGAGGCTCACTTGAGTCCAGGAATTCGAGGCTGCAGTGAGCTATGATGGCATCACTACATTCCAGCCTCAGCAATTAAGCAAGACCCCATCTCTAAAAATTAATAATAATGACAATATTGTGGGGTTTTTTTTTAAGTGAGAAGTCAGGATTTATTGAGAGGACAGAAAAGCTCCCATAGTGGAAGGGGACCCAAAGGGGTTGCCCCGACAAGAATGTTTTTTAAAAAGGACAGGCAGCCACATAGTGAGAGCCTATAACAAGTAGCACTACATTCCTTCAACTAGAAAAACTGAGAGCAAATCTTTTATATGTGAGGATCAGCAGTCTCCTCTTTAAGAATACAAAAAAGTTTATTTTGTATGTTGTATCATAAAGGATATGGAAATATCTGTGCATATATGTTCCTGAGAGAGGGTTACAGTATTCTTCACATTTTCGAAGGAGTCGATATCCAAAACATGTTGAAGAACCACGTAATTAGTGACCCAAAAATAAAAGGGGGAAGAAGGGATGGGACTGAGGATCCATGATGAGAGGAATGAAGTGTCAGGAAGCATAGAACAAAGAAAAGCAAGCACGCAAAAACAGAGAAGACTTTGGGAGGCCAATTACTTGCCTCTAGTTTGGTGACCAAGGATTAGTGGACCGAGAGGCAAGGTTAAAATGGATCTCACAGCCGGGCTCAGTGGCTCAGCCTCCAATCCTGCACCTTGGGAGGCTGAGGTGAGTGGATTGCCTGAGCCCGCGGGTTCGAGACCCACCTGGGCAATTTGGCAAGACCTCATCTCTACAATAAATCAAAAAATTAGCCGGGCATGGTAGCGTGCGCCTGTAGTTCCAGCTCTTTGGAAGGCTGAGGCGGAAGGATCGCTGGAGCCCAGCGGGTCGAGGTTGCGGTGGCCGGGAGCGGCCACTGCACTCCAGTCTGGGCGACAGTGAGACTCCAACTCAAAAGATAAATAAATAAATAAATAGATTTTTTAAAATGGATCTCACAAAGAGTTCTGGTATCGAAATGGATAAGTGTCAGGGTCTGACCTAGTATCCAAGCAGATGAAGGCTGACATCATGTTTGAGGAAAGACAGCAGCAATGGGGAAAGGGGGTTGGAGGGGGCTTGGGGATGAAGATTCTTGGGATATTTCAAGGTGTGATGTGGGCTCTGGTTACAAGTCAGGTTCCCACAGGGTTTTATAGAATCTAGGCAAAGGCCCTCTTCAGGGTAAGAGCTGTCGCATATGGTGCACAAAGGGATTTCTCCCTTACCACCACCTCATCACAAAGACATGCAGTAGCACAATCGCACACTGAGACCCTTACACTCAGCCCAGTGAATAACCTCCAGATGTCATACACATTGTCTGTAGACCTAAATCCACATAAGTGCCTTCAACATCAAGAACTCAAACATAAGCATAGGCTAGACTCAACGTTGAGGCAATGTCAACCAGACTATTGTCCAAGCATCAGATAACTTTTTGAACAAGGTTGTTAATACAAAGAGTATTTCTTGATAGGTATGGTGACTCATACCTATAATCCTAGAACTTTGGGAGGCTGAGAGGGGAGGATTTTTGAGGCCAGGAGTTCAAGACTAGCCTGGGCAACAAAATGAAACCCTGTCTCTACAAAAAATAGAAAAATTAGCTGGGTGTGGTGGTGCACACCTATAATCCCAGCTACTCAGGAGGCTGAGGTGGGAAGATCACTTGAGCTCAGGAGTTGGAGGCTGCAGTGAGCAGTGATTGTGCCACCACACTCCAGCCTGGCAACAGAGTGAGACCCTGTCTAAAAAAAAAAAAAAAAAGTATGTCTTTTACTTCTAATGGATTACTTAATTCAAGAATTCATAATCAATCCTTGAGTTCTATGAAATGTATTATAGTGTTCAATTGAATCTTTCTTAAAATTTATTTTTTTCTATAAACAGTGTTATATCATACAACTGAGTCTTTCTTAAAATTCACTCTTTCCACTCTTTCTCCATCTTTAGAAAGCATTTGCCTGTGCGGAGGAAGATGACAGCCAGGAAGCAAATGACTGCTTGCTGATCTATGATAATGAAGGTGTAGATGACTCCGACTCTCCCGTGGGCTCCCTGGGCTGTTGCAGTTTCATTGCTGATGACTTGGACGACAGCTTCTTGGACTCGCTTGGCCCCAAATTTAAAAAACTTGCTGAGATAAGCCTGGGTGTGGATAACGAAGCCACACACGCTCAGCCACGCCCTAAAGACAGCGGTTATGGAACTGAAGCCCTGCAGTCAGGGTCTGTGAGGTGCCAGACTTTGCCAGGAAGTCAAGGCGCTTTGGCCCAACAGGGCTCTGGGTCTTTCCAGCCGGCTGTTCCCATCCCTGACCCTCTGCAGTCTGGTAGCTATTTGGTGACGGGGACTTACTCCGCTTCTGGTTCCCTCGTGCAACCTTCCACTGCAGTCTTTGATCCACTTCTCACACAAAATGTGATAATGACAGAAAGGGTGATCTGTCCCATTTCCAGTGTCTCTGGCAACCTGACTGGCCCAACGCAACTACGAGGGTCACGCACTATGCTCTATCCAGAAGATCCTTGCCCCCGTCCCATATGACCAGAGTGAATTAGAATAACATATTGGCTCAATCTGGATATTTGAACCAAATTATTTAAAATAGCAAAGCAAAGTTCACTGTATTGGGTGAATGTAAACTCATCATGGTTATGTTTAAATGTTCGGGTTCATACCCTGAAATTTGACATGTTGTCACTCTTAATTCTCAAATACTATTCAAATTGTAATTAAAAAACAAAACAAAACAAAACAAAAACTCTTAAGCTCACATTCTCCTGGAAAATTTCCTAAACATTTTTAAGCTTTCATTTTTCCAGTGCCAAAGGAAAGTATTTGTCATTTTAAAATGCAACGTGTTTTAGTGGATTAAGCTCTTGAAGCCAAGAGGTTTGATTCTTGACTTTGATTCTCTGACCCCTGCTCTTACATCACTGATGATGATGTAAGAGTCACAAGGTATTTGCTAAAGCATTTTGAGCTGCTTGGGAAAAGGAAAGACATTTCTTCTGTCTTCTTGGTGCCGGGGGACCATAAATGCATCTTTTGCTCAACTAAGGGGTATGGGCTTATGCATTAAACTTCCTACCTCTATGTTCCACAAATTCTCACAATAAGAAAATTTTGATATAGAAACATCATAGAACATTTAAGAAAGTTTAGTATGGTATAAATAATATTTTGTGTGTTTTAATCTCCTTGAAAGGACCTATCCAAAGAAAATATTTTACACACTTCTCAGTAGCACATCCTGTATTAGGCTTTGAAAATGGTTCCTTATTTTTTTAAATGTCAATGGGTAGTCATAACATACATATAACATATAGTGATGTTTATTATGTTATCAATGTCTACAGACATTGTGGGAATATAAAACATGGCTTTTTTTGTAAGCAAAAAGGGCTGCTGACTACAATAACACATGGGGAAATTTGTGAATATGTATTATATGCAGCATTTTAAGAAAATAGTTGGTGACATAATTTTCAAGTCAAAAAGGGATATGGAAATGGGATTATGAGTAAATTCTTTTTTTTTTTAAGCCTCACTTATAAATTAAACAGCCACAGCAATTTTATGCTTGAGTATAATAATGTTAGGGCAGTGAAGGTTTGGAATATATTATTGCTTGCATGCAATCACAATAATCATGCAGTTCTTTGAGTCATTTCTGGTCAATCAAGATAGTCTACCCTTTAGCCCATAGAAGGCACCCTACCTCACCTGCTTACCAACATTGTTGCCTTAGCTGAGTCTTCATAAGGTCATTGTCAAGCTCCATTATTCCTAACTGTATATAAAATACAGAGTTTTATATTTTCCTTTCTGGGTTTTGTTTTGTTTTTGTTTTTGTTTTTTTGCCATATTCAAAACCTAATTTTTTTTTTTTCCAAATGAATTGCAAAGTAATCAAGTGTCTGTGTGTTAACATGGAAGGGTGCAGTCCTGAGGATCCTGGAGGAAGGAGACACTTTAAATGTCCCTATCCTTAGTGTTCTTTCCTCTCCCTGGTACCATGACAACCAGGAAGTCATGTGCTAGGATAACCAGAGAAGTGAAGGCAGCCAGGACTACCACAAACTAGGTTGCTGCAGCAACAAGGCTTTCAGTGTGTCCATCTTGAGGTCTAAGGAGCCAGACCTCGTGCAGCGCCTGCTTAGTCCTCAGGAAGCTGCATTGTTGTTACTGCACTGTTTTTTGCTTCTCAATGGTGGCTCACTCTGGGGTTTAGAACACACAGCTGATATGTGCCTTTGATCATGCATGAGGGTTACATTCACAATCACAATAGCCAGACACTAACATCTATAATCCCTGCACTTTAGGAGGCTGAGGTGAGAGGATTGCTTGACCCCCGGAGTTTGAGACCAGCCTGGGAAACATAGTGAGACCTCATCTCTACCAAAAAAAAATTCAAAAATTATCTAGGTGTGGTGGTGTGTGCCTGTAGTCCCAGCTACTTGGGAGACTGAGGCAGAAGGATCATCTGAGCCCGGGGAGGTCAAGCCTGTGATGAGCCGTAATAATGTAACTGCAATATCACCTGGGTTACATATTGATACCCTGACTAAAAAAAAAAAAAAAAAATTATAATAACCTGCATTCAAAGTTCAAAGGTGTATTCAGGATCCTCAAAGTATTTTAACCTTGCCTCTTAAAGCCTAACTTATTGTGAAATGGAAATGTTGCTGCATTGCCAAACTACAGAGGAAACCATGCCATCATAGTAGAGGTTATATAAGAGAACATTTGAAATTAAATGTGTTTTTAAATTTTAAAAATATATCAATCTTTAAGACGATCTAAAAATCGAGTGCCATGTAAAACGTATCTGCATTTTTTCACACAAAAAATTTTGAGCAGAAAATTAAAAACTGCCCTACTTGATGTATTATACATTTTGAACAGTATACTAAACTGTAAACAGTGTAATTGTTATAATAAAACTGTTTGACAAAAAGTTTATGAGTGCTTCCTTAACCATTGAGTAGAAGCTGAACTACTCTCTATAGAGAGTTTTAAGAACTATGATATAAAAAGTGACGTGCATATGTGTTTTTTATGAGTATTTTACCTGTTTTTGTTTTTGTTTTTCTGGCTGATACCATTTCTGCATCTTCCAGGCAGGAAGGAAGCATCTGGATTACTTAGGTAAAAGCAATGCAGGGGAAGTTGCTGGGTGAAGTCAGAGCAGAAAGTCTTTACTAATTGGATGCTTTAAATCATTAGTTGTTTATTTGGCAAGTTTCAATGGTCTCTCAGGCAAAAGTTGTGACATTCTAAGGTGACTTGGGAAGAAAATGTGGAGTTAAGAGAAGGTAATGTTTCCAAGGTGGAAGCCACCTCCCCGGTGGTGGAACTGTTTCTTAGCAAATATTTATCTCCTTATGTCTTCCTTTAAGAGATGCCACAAAATAAGTCCATTTGGAACTTCGAAACTTGCTTCTGACTGACATTCCTGCTTCTTAAATCTGGACAATCTTGGACCTGGGGCATGGGGAGAAAAACTGGATTAAAGTGGATATTGGGTGAAGAATGGTGGTTGACTTAACTCAGATGTTTCAAATCGATTCCAAGAAAACAAAAGTCATGCAGGTAAAATCCCCCAAAATATTACCCACTTCTTCTATTCATAGAAAGTTCAAGGAATAAAAATGGCAAAATCAGTTGAGCTTAACTTGAAGATCTTCAAAGGTCAGGTAAGAGTATAAAATGAATGTGTTCAATTGACAAGATTTGATGCAACCAACAATTAGAAACAAGTAGACTGGGTGTGGTGTCTCACGCCTGTAATCACAGCACTTTGGGAGGCCAAGGCCAGAGGATCAGTTGAGCCCAGGAGCTCTAGACCAGCCAGGGCAACATAGGGAAACCTCGTCTCCACAAAAATAAAAATAAAAAATTAGCTGGGTGTTGTGCATGTCCATAATGCCAGCTACTTGGGAAACAGAGGCAGAAGGATCACCTGAGCCCAGGAGTTAGAGGCTGTAGTGAGCTGCAACCATGCCATTGTACCTTGGCATCGGAGTGAGACCCCTACTCAAAAAAGGAAAGAAGGAAGGAAAAGAAGGTGAAAGATCTTCCTTTTTCTTGCCATTCATCATTGTCTCATGTCCTTTATTGAGTCTACAAAGAGGAATTCTGAATTAGAGATTGTATGTTTTAACATTGTTCAATAACATAGTTTGAGATAGTTTTCTATAAAGGGATAATTGATAAGACAAGCAGACTGACAATCATCTAAATTCCAGGTGCCAGAAACCACTGTGTCTTCCACAAGGAACACTGAGACTCTTCCTGCTTTTCCTGGTCCACTGTGAGCAGAGGTTCCCTCCACAGCCAAGACATCAGCCATTCTCCGGTTGGTGTCTTTACTTTGTTTTTTCTTTTTTAGGTTGACATTTTTTTTTTAACAAATGCAAAACAAAAAACCTAGACACAATGGAAATGTAATTAAAATTCAAGACAATTGTGTCTAAAAGAACAAGTGCAAATGGATGCTCTTACCAGAGCAAAAAGAAAAGGGACATTGGTAAGGGTACCAGGTGGCCAAGAAACCTACATACTCTAATCCAATATTCACAGTAACCCTCAGAATATGGCCACAAAAACGGAGACTCAGAGAAGCAAAGTAACTTTCTGAAGGTTGCACAACAGAGTGGCACAAGTCTAAAAGTTTATCTACAGTTATCTGGCAATAATAATTATTACTCTCTCAAGACAATTCAATCACTTTCAACTGTAAGACTTGAGTAGAACATAAAGAGTTCGGAAGAATACAAATAAAACAATAAAATTACTTTAAAACTTAGAAATCTAGAAACAATTCTAAAGATTAAAGAAGCAGTACAATGTAGGCAAGTGTGCAATAATGTGTATGCAGAGAGAGAGAGAGCACGATTTACTGCTATTTTGAAGTATATAAGGGGGTTATTTTTCAGGGAACAATGACCAGTTCTCTTCTACAATCAACAAATACTAAAGACAAAAGTTTAAATTGCAGAATCAGGTATTTAGCTGAATTTAAGATATAATTTCTGTAATAGTTCTAATCTTATAAGCACTGAAACAAGCCACCTAGGAGTCATGGAATCTCTTTTTAGTTAACTCCCTCAGAGCTACTTCTACGTCACACTGTTTAGAAGAGTTTACATGAAATGTAACTAAGTATAAATATGACAACCTTAAATAAGTCCTTAGAAGAGTTTATGTGAAATGCATCTAGATATAAAGATGATAGCCGTAAAACAGGGCCTTAGAAGAGTTTTTATGAAATGTACCAGTTCAGTGTTTCCATGATTTGTGAAAAAGAACATATTTTAACTACAAATTTTTTTTCTCCTTGAAGTCATCCCATTTCTGCTTTTCTTTCCATGAAGTTTATGGGGCCTTATATTTTCAGTTGCATGCCTAAGAGCATCTCTGATAGTTTCTGTGTGATATTTTCTTCATTATTAACTTAGCAAATGAGGAATTTTATGTGAAAGAGCAGAGTATCAAATAATGACAATATAAGCAAAACTCTCTTATTGAAAGAGTGTGTATTGTCTCATTTCCTCAGAAGTATTTATGTTCTTTCATAATCAAAAGAGGATTGCAAAGATTTTCTTAATTATAAAGCAGTTAAGAATCAGGTAATCCTGTATTTATTTAAATGGCCTAATGATATGGTTTCTACTCCTGCAAGGAGGCATTGTTACTAAGCCAAAAATGGGTATTTAAACACAAAATGTGAGATTAACTTCTGTCGTGTCTTCCCATGTCCAACTGACTAGTATTGACATTAAGATTTACATCATCCTAACTTAGAAAAACACAGACATACACACCCACACACTTGCCTCAGGTAACTGTACAGCTTGTCATAGCTGAAGCAGGGTCTTTCCATGATCAAATCTGTGAACCAGACACTCATGCTTAGTGTATGTTGCAGAGACAAAGTTTCTGCATTCAAAGAGTCTGCTGTCTAATTTTATTGTTTAAAAATAGTCATGATCACCTAGATTTTCCACCTACCTTTCTTTAGGTAAAGGCGTAATGAAAAGGCTTCATTTGACCAGATTTTTAGCTATTCTCAACCAGGACTGACATGCCCAACTTTTGTTTGTTCAAAAAATGCAATAAATCCTGAATCTATTAAGTTCTGACTTAATAGACTACAGATTTACCATACTGTATACAAAATAATGTATACTATTTAGCATCTTCCCTCTTTCTCTCAGTTATTACAAATTTCTATGAATTTCTTTTCTCAGAAGATATGTTTTGGTCACTAACCATCTGATAGCAAGGTTGATTTCCTAACATGCCACTCTTTCTATCTATGAGGGGGCACCCAACAAAACCAGAATTATCTTTAGGCCTCTTGTAGTACAGGCTTCCCCTGCTAGGTTAAATATTCTAGGAACCCATTGGCATCACTGTACCAAGCATTGTTGAGAGAGGCTGTGTTCAACTTCAGTGGTTTCTTTCTTTCTATTTTTTTTTTTTTTTTTTTGAGAGTCTTTTAATGCATTTGCCCATTTCATGATGGGTGATTTACGAGTGCACCTGCCCACACTGTGTTTTTAGCCAAAAATGCTATTACCCCTGTGCCCCACTCTCCCTGGCCACCCAGTCTCACCCCAAGCAACTTTTTTTATTTCCCTAGATGAAAAGTCCACAAAGGGAAAACATTTTGCCATTGTGGAAGAGGTAAAACAAAAAATGGCAGAAGCACTAAAAGGCATCCACACTGACCAGTTCAAAAACTGTTCTGAGCAGTGGGAAAAGCAAGTTTATTGCATCAAAAGGAGAGTACTTTGAAGGTGACTGAAGCTTAAATATGTAAGAATAAATAAATTCCAGGGTTTTGGGGGGTCCCCTTGTACACTCTCTTGGACCTTGAAAATGTCTTCTTTAGTGCTGGACTGTGAATATTCTTCCAAAGAAGCAAATTCACAATAAAGGCATATGCTGCCAAGATAACAGCACACCTCTCTGTGCAACAAAGGCTCACCCAGGGCCTCTCGAACAAGCTAACACATGCTGATGCTACCTTTGCCAACTCTGGCAAGAAAAGTGTATCTCCACACTGAAAGAACAAGTCAGGAGATGTTCTTGAATATAGAAAATAACGAGTTGACAGGCAAAGAAAACCACATAAGTTTGCAGAAAAACAAAATTATTACTGGAAGAGCCGAGAGGAAAATTTAAAATCTCATGCCATCTATCGATCAATCAAAAATAACTGTATATTATATTTTAATAATTAACAAAAGTTAACCTTGAGAAGGTTTTTCATTTTGTTTTGTCTTTTGTGTGTTTTAAACTAATGATTAAGAGTTTGAGCTTTGGAGACAAAGTACATACTTGAGTTCACATCCTAGCTTCACCACTTACAAACTGTGTGGCTTTGGGAAAGTGACTTCATCTCTCTGAACTTCTCTGGACTATTATTATGAGCATAATCACAGACTCTACCTTATGGGATTTTTGTAAAATTATAAGAATGCAGTTTGGACATAGTACATGCTCATAAAAATTTGTTTTTGCTTATACTACTCTATTTTAAATCTTCAGAATAAACTCAATCAACTCAAAACACCTCTGTAATTTGATCCAAAGCCTTCCTTTTATACATATGCTCAGACTGAAGTTGAGGAGTAACTTGATCAATGGTAAAGAATTGGCTGGGCTAATTCTCTTTCTGCTCCTCTAAACTGCCACCATATTATTTCTTTACTCACTAATCTTTTGCCTTGTCCTGTTTAACCTATTCAGCACTGGAAATTCCTTTGAATTCCTACAATTACCTTGTTCTGGTGTATGGGAGTGATAGGGTCGTGTAAGCTGTGCTATCATGTTACACTCTGGTGGCAATATGGTCAGAAACTTTTTCCCTGAGGAGTTTATAGTATGTCGTTTCCACCAGTAGACAAAGCAGCCAGATGGCTTTGGAAGAGAAAAAAATAATTAGTTGAAAATTACCCAACTTCTAGTAGGATACAAAAATCCCATAAGGTAGAGACTGTGATTATGCTCATAATAATAGTCCAGATATATATATCTATATAAGTAGGAAATATGTATATGATAATGTTAGTAGAATAGTGATTAACTACACACAAAAAATGAACCACACTATTTTGGGGGGTTTTTTAGGGTTGTTTTTTTTGAGTCAGGTCTCACTCTGTCTCCCAAGCTGGAGTGCAGTGGCACAACCAAGGCTCACTACAGCCTCAACCTCCCAGGCTCAGGCAATTCCTCCTTCCTCAATCTTCTGAGTAGCTGAGACTACAGGTGTGCACCACCATGCTCAGGTATTTGTTTTATTTTTTGTAGACACAAGGTCTCAATATGTTGCCAAGGCTGGTTTTGAACTCCTGGGTTCAGGTAATCCTCCAGCTTCTGCCTCCCAAGTGCTGGGACTACTGATGTGAGCCACCACACTTGGTGGACTTGATTTTATTCAGCTCTAAGTCTTTCCCATAATACTGCTCTGCTTAACTTACTGAGTTGTCATCAGTTTTATTGATTACTTTGGATGAATGTTCTAATCCCAAAGTTAAAAAAGAAGTACAATGATACCCTCTCTTCCTCTCTCATGCCCATAAAAGAATTAGTCACAGGCAGTCTTTGTGGACTGACTTACCTTGTCGCTGATACTGCATAAAATGGGTGTGACTCTCTCCCAAGGTATGACATCATTCAGATATTGTTTCAGCTTGAGAGAGGTTCACCTGGTGGGGGGATGGGGGTAATGTTATAGTAAATGTACAGACAATTGTGTAACTAAATAAGAGCTCAGCTTTCAAAATATGTAATAATGCCTGTAATTAACATTATCTATTTTTAAATCTTTAACCACAAATATCCTCAGACAAGCTTAGAAGGGTCACCATGATAATTAATTCTAAAGTATTCAGAGAAGTTTTTTCCCATTGCCTTCTCTGTATCAAATTTTTTTTGCTCAACCAGTTTTCTTATGTTTGAACTTATTTCTGCCTCATGAAACCTCTACTTTGAGTGATAATTAGAAGAGGTGCTGTAACTCAATCCAGGTCTTAAAAAAAACAAACTGTGTAATTTAAACAAAATAGGTTTAAAAACAAACATTTTCCTGAAATGTTAGACCTGAAATGTTTTGGTTTTCCTCTCTTACAATATTTGAAAGAACTTTCCGATTCCTTGAGTATGTACAGATGTGACTGGGTTGATTAAATGATCATTTATCATGTTATGAGGTCTCCAATTACTTTTGCTACAAAAGTAAAGTTACTACATAGAAATAATTTGCCATGTGTAATATCTAACTTGAGATTTAAGACTAACAATATTATAATTGTAGTTGGCACAGCACACAAGTGCGTCCTTCAAAATACTGGTTCTCACTAAGTACACCGTTCACAAGCTCACATCCTCCAGTGAAGAAGGCCCTAGGGACAAGCCTGTCACATTCCCTGGACTTCACCCACCTCTCCACCTGAGGGAACTATCAGAACGCAAGTGAGTAATATCATTATTGAATAGCCTTAAATGTGCTCCAATCATTTTCACAAAGTAAACCATTCACAAACATCAGGACTTTCTCATTAGCAAATGACTACATTGACTGAAATTTTAAAACCACCACCCAAGCCGGCTCGGTGGCTCAGCCTGTAATCCCGCGCCTTGGGAGGCTGAGGTGAGTGGATTGCCTGGGCCTGCGGGTTCATGACCCGCCTGGGCAGGCGAAACTTCATCTCTACAATAAATCAAAAAAATTAGCTGGGCGTGGTAGCGCACGCCTGTAATTCCGGCTACTCGGAAGGCTGAGGCGGAAGGATCACCGGAGCCCAGCAGGTCGAGGCTGCGGTGGCCGGGAGCGGCCACTGCACTCCAGTCTGGGCGACAGTGAGACTCCAACTCAAAAAAAAAAAAAAAGAATATCCTTATGTCTGGACTGGTAGTGATAAAAAGCAAGACGGGACAGCAATGCTATTTTACAGTGCCCATTTAATGACATTTAAGGCTGGAAGAAAGGCAGGCATTTGCTTTCTTTATTGTATAAGTCAATTTGATAAAGTGGATACTTTACGGCTGGCTCTTTGACTGCTGGGGCATTTCCATGCATATGCAGTTACTGCTCAATCTCACCAGATAACGTTCCCCCCCAGTAAAAGTTAAGTTAACTTCTACAAAAAGCTGATATCATTCTGTCACTCAGAAATCTTGCATTTTATCAGAGTTGCTGTACCAAACACCAGCTAGCACATCCAAGCTTGTCCAGAGCAACGAGCAGTCAGTACAACAGCTGATTTCCTTTCAAAACTGCAGTGTGATTGAATAAGCTTTTACTCTCCCAGAAATGCTAGATAAAACATGGCTTGGATATATCAGCCCTAAGAAAAAGTAGTCTTTCTGTGTTTTTTTCCTGTTCTCTCCATATCTGTTCATTTCTATAACCTGTGGCACTCTGGCCAGCGCACAGATTTAGGGGAAAAGTGTCTTATAATGACGGGATCAAGGAACTCCTGGAAATAGACTGAAATTTATGTAATAAAACCCATGAGGTTAAAAAATTTCGTGTTTAGCACTAGGACTTAAGGGTATAAACTAGATGCCTCCCCATCCTTAGAGGAAAGTGTGACAGTACAAATCTGGTTATTACACCTTAAGTGTAAAACAAGGTGCTGAATGTTTGGTGGGTGTTGAAGATAGAATGAGGAATTAGTTGAAATGGGTTTATTGAGGGACTCATAGTCTAGTGGGGAAAAGTGATGGTATGCTAAGTTATAAAGGCAACCATGGGGTGGGGGGGTTGGATTTCTATAGAAAGAACATACATTCCTCCACAACCTTTGCGGTTACATTTATTTTGGAATTTTCACTTATAACCAAAGAGTCGTTGCTATTATAGACTCTTGCTCCCTATTTTCTGTGCCCTACATTGCTTCTCTCCTGGGACCTGTGGCTATGTTCCTGATCTTTGACCCCAGTGTTCCTCTTGAAGGCAGAATGAATACCTGCAGTCAAACTCCAGCTGACATGCCTGGTTTTTGAAGCCGGTCATTTGACTCACAAGGTTATACACTGCCCTGGGTTTTTCACCTAGGTTTCTTCTCTGTCTCTTCCTGGATCCAAACCACTTTTACCCAGTCACAGAATTCTGTTGGAAAGTTGCTGAATGTAGATGCCAGACAGGGGTTTAGGTCTATTGTTTCAAAAGGTCAGCAGATTTATTGTGGTATCATGGACCCCCCAAGGGACACCTAGCTCTCCCTCTCTGGTTGCCACTTTTCAAGGCAATTAGAGCAAATGAGGTCCAGAGAAATGGAAATTTGATGAAGAAAATCGTTTCTCATTCATTCAATGAGCATTTATTCAGCAATATTCAATGGACATTTATTTTGCCAGGTACTGTGCTAGGTTGGAAATACAAAGATGCCCTCCCATAATTGGTAGAAAATGGAAAGACTCAGATGAAACAAAATAGTTACACCACACTGTCATGTGAGCTAAATAGAGATTTTGAGGGGACAGAGAAAGGACGAAGAGAACAGAAGAAACTTCTACTGACAAGGTAACATTACAGTCATGTCTCAAAGACAAGTACTTTGGCCGGGCTCAGTGGATCAGCCTGTAATCCCAGCACTTTGGGAGGCTGAAGTGAATGTATTGTCTGAGCTTGTGGGTTCGAGACCAGCCCAGTCAACTTGGCAAGACCTCGTTTCTACAATAAATCAAAAATTAGCCAGGCACAGTAGCATGCACCTGTAGTTCTGGTTACTTGGAAGCCTGAGGCAGGACACTGGAGCCCAGCAGGTTGATGCTGGGGTGGCTGTGAGTGTGCCACTGCACTCCAGCCTGGGTGATGGAGTCACTCCAACTCAAAAAGAAAAAAACAAAAGACAAGTGCTTCATCAAGAGGTAGGGACTCAGCCTCTTCAAAGACATTGCAGTGGGAAAGAATGCAATGGATTGTGCAATGACTTTAATGAGGAGGAAGGGAAGAGAGGGGGTGGGGGACTGACAGTTTCTGCCTGAAATGTAAGTAGGTTGTTCTCCTCCAACCTGTGCATTTTTTGTTACATTTCTCTTTTCATTAGTGGAAGAGACTCTCCATGTCCTCTCTGCCAGGGCCAGAGTTGTAATAGCTTGCTACTCTTGAGAGTTAAGTCCAACATGTTTTGGGGGAAAAAAATTGTATTTTTGACCCTGACCATACATGCTAAAATTTGTTAGATAGCATCCAGCTCATCTAAAAGGAACTAATAAAAATTTTTAAATGTGAAATTTACCTAGCATATTACATTTAAGAATAAGTTGAAACATTTGGTGCATCTGATTCATAGTTTTACTATCATACAAAATAAAGCCTATACATAACTGCTCTAGTGATGTACTTCATACCCCTTAAATGGTCTCAACAACTTATAACCATCAGGGAGAACCTCTGTGTTCCTAAACTGAACTACTTAAGTGATGAGTAAGAAGATGATTCTACTGTAAGCATTCACTCATTAGGAGTTTCGGTTTTTCAAGATGGGAGATTAACAATTTGGCAAGAGATGACTGAATCCATGGTTCTCAAGTCTGGATGTATATCAATAATCACATGTAGAACTTTATTAGAAATAAAGGGGTAGATGGACCTGAAAACTGAAGTTTAAAACAAAAATTCCACAGATGACTTTTGTGCACAGTCAGCCTTGAAAATTTCAGGATTCTACGAGTTTTTTGAATACCTCTAGTCATAAGACTATTAAGTCATTTTTGGAATGAATAGTTAAATGGTGTAAAAAAAAAAGTCCACCTATTCAAGACTGAATTGTGTCTATGAAAATGATTTCTTGGAATAGGATGCCTAAGTGTTTTTCTGCATTGTGAAAAAAATTGTTTGGAAAACTATACTTTGAACTGTAACCATTCTGCTAATCAGATATAAGAGAACATAAATCAAGATTTTGCCAGTTATGTATGTTCTTTTTTTCCCTTAGTTGACAGGAATTATATATACTTATGGTGTGCAAAGTGATATTTTCATATATGTATACATTGCTGAATCAAGCTTGTTAACTTTTCTATTTTTCTCATTCCTATTAATAATACCACTGTTGAGGCTGGGGGAAGATGGCAGCAGAGCCAGTCGGACTATACGAGTCCCAGTGTAAGTGAGTCTATGGAAAATTTTGTGTACATGCTGGTGAGTGAGTGGGCATGTGAATGGGTGACTGAGTGAGAGCTAGGGAACTAGCAAACAGGGTTTTCCTGGTGCAGTGACTGGTGCCACAGCTGCTAAGCTTAGACCCTAGTGATTCCCAGGATGCAGAAGCTGAGCACCATTTTCTTTCTTTCTTTCTTTTTTTCTAAATCAACAAAAACCTCCCTGGGAAGAAAATGCTGGGAGAGACTATTTAAGTGGGGGCTCGAGAACAAGTGGCCAGCCCCCTGGTGCAATAACTGGTGCTACAGCTTCTCTGCTTGGCTCCTGGCTCTTCCGAGGTCGCAGAAGCCAAGTGCCATTTTTTTTAAATGGACAGAAGTTTTCCTGTGAAAAGCGGTGGGGAGAGACTCTCACCTCAGGCTCTCCCTCACCATTGGCAGGAGAGACTGCCAGCTCCAGGCTTTGCCTCACCACTTCAGCACCTGGCAGGGCACTGGCAGCAGGAGCTGCAGAGGGAGCCCAGAGGCAAAGTCACACAGAAGAGGACAAGAGAGACACCCCTCCAAGATCTTGAAGGTTGGTCAGGAAAGTGCTCCGACTTGCTCACCACGGACCAACAGACCTGATCTCAGTGACTGGCGGATCAACTACTCAGGGATTGATCATGACCCAGAGGGAATATCCTGAAAGCTCAAACTTTGGAGGGACCTGATGCGTGCTAAATTCCAAATGCCCCACTCCCTACCCTGACAAAGGGTCTGGCCAGAAAAGGAGAAGGACTCCAAAGAGATCAGTGGTGAGTCAGGGACTGACCCAAACCCCCTCCTCCCAAGCAATCCTCTGAATGTCAGACCCACATAGCTGGGCCACAACTGAGAGGGACAAACCCAGGGGGAGCCTGGACATCAGTCACAATAGGAGAACTCTATTCCAGCATAGATCTGGCTGGGGCTACCCTATGAGTACATAGCTGGGGAAGAGACGACCCTGCACCTCCCCATGGGAAGAGATGTCCCTGTCCACATGAGGGTGTGAGGGGAGGACTACAGCCCCACCCACCCCCACAGCCCCTCCTCCTTCCCTGCTCTAGACACTGAGGAAAGAGTGAAAGAGATGGCTGTGCAGGAGAGACCTGAGTAGAGGAACAATTACAGAACCTGCCTCAAGAGGGCAGGGTTTTTTTTTAATTTTTTTTTTTTAATTTTAAAAAATTCTTTGAATGTTTGTTTGTTCATCTATTTTTAAAAAAATATTTTCCCTTTGTGCATGAATGTGTATGTGAGGGCTTGATCTGCATTGCCCCCCATTTTTTTTTCTTTTTGTTTCATTCTTCTTTTATTTGTCGTTTTCTGTTTATGTGTGTCTATGAATGACTGAGCATTCATCTTTCAATTTTGTGGTTGTTATTTGTTTTTGCTCTTTTGTTCTTCTGGAGTTTTTTTAATTTCCATTTTTTATAATTTAAAGTGTGTGTCAATATATGTGTGAGGATTTGCTCTGAATTCCTTTTTTTCCCCCTGGTCTTTCTTCTCATTCACTTTGTGCTAGGCATGTGTGTGTGTGTTTAGTTTTCTTTTGCTGTTGTTTGTTTTGTCATACTTTGTTGTTATTCCAGTTTGGTTTAGGGTGTAGGTGTATGTCTGTGTCTGTGTGTGTTCAATTGTTTTTTCTGCTTTGCATCATCATATAGAGGGGTGGTGGGGAGTGGGTTTCAGGGAACACATACCACAATAAATGAACTTTGTAATTTGCAAACAGTTTCTGAATCCTAGTGCCGCATCCTCTACTTTAGTCGAATTTTTAAAACTATGAGAGACAACAAAGCTTCCCATTCACCATTCTATTTCAAAATAGAACAAATCCAGAGCCCGAATCAGGGAAGAATAGAAGACTGAGCAAACATCAGAAGGGAAAGCCTCTCCCACTGACACTGAATAACTGAAATAAAGACAAAAACAAGAGATATGTCACAAATGAGAAAAAAGCCAAAGGAAGACCAAAGGCAATTTCAAGTGTACCAAAGACAAAACTCCTGAAAAATCACACCTTGGTGCCCAAACAATGGAAGTCACCAATGACTGGCCCCAGAATATGACAGGGATTAAGGAATGGATACAAAGAATGAATAAGACTCAAGAAAGACAAGATGCAACACTCAAAGAACTTGTAACAGAGATCTTGGCAATAAAAAATTTTATCCAGGAATAAATAGCAAGATGAAAAGCATGGAAAGCAGAATCAATCTAGCTGAAGAAAGACTCTCAGAAATTGAAGACAAGAGCATGGAATTAACCCAATCTGTAAAAAACATAGAAAGAAAAATCAGAAAGAAAGAACAAAGCCTACAAGACATGTGCAATTATATCAAGAGGCCGAACCTACACCTGATTGAAATCCCAGAAGAAGAAAGAGAAATGGAGAATGACTTGGAGCAAGTATACCAGGAGTTAGTCCAAGAAAACTTCTCCCATCTCACCAGAGATGTGACTAACCAAGCACAAGAGATACTCCCACAAGAGAAGCCCCACAAGACATCAAAAGAGAAGACCAACCCATGGACACATAGTAATTTGCCTCCACAAGGAAGGCTCAAAAGAAAAAATCCTAAAGGCAGCAATAGAGAAAGGTCAGACTATCTACGAGGGAAAACCAATCAGAATAGCAGCAGACCTATCGGCAGAAACACTACAAGCAAGAAGGAACTGGAGCCCTATATTCAAAGTCCTCAAAGATAAAACCTTTAAACCAAGAATTTCCTATCCAGCCAAGCTCAGCTTCATCAGTGATGGAGAATTAAAATCCTTCCCAGATATCCAATCCCTAAGCAATTATGCAGCTTCCAGACCAGCTCTACCGGAGGCACTTAAAATGGTATTAAGTACAGAAGAAAGAAAAGAAAGAATGTCTACACACTTCCCAAGAGAACAGCAGAGCACAGAATCGACAGAGAATACAGCACAACAAGAAACTTGAAAACACACACAAACAATGACCCCAAAGCCTAAGAAAAGAAGCAAAGAAAAAACTTTATAAGAACTTCATGAAAGGGATAAACAATCACATTTCAATAATCAGTCTGAATGTGAATAGACTAAATGCACCACTGAAAAGACACAGAATGGTAAACTGGATAAGAAACCATGACCCAATTATTTGCTGCATCCAGGAGACTCATCTCACTACAAGGGATGCACACAGACTCAAAGTTAAAGGATGGAAAACAAGTTTCCAGGCAAATGGATCACAAAAGAAGGCAGGAGTTGCAATCTTAATATCAGACAAAACAACCTTTAAGCTATCAAAAATCAAGAAAGATGCAAAAGTATTATGACCAAATTGTGAGAAAGGAGAATCACCAGCAAACCAAATTCAAATTAT